>JAJOOD010004722.1:0-25946 GCA_029582525.1 Solanum tacnaense
TTGAGTTAATATGAACTCGTGTCCCCAATTCGGTGCTCAATACTACTCCCAAAAATACTTTGGCTCATAAGTGTCTTTAAACACATCTTTCTTTAATTGAGATGATTACTCAAAACTTAGCCTAAAGGCTCTTTTGGAAAACATGATTCCCTTCTTACTCAAATGTAACAAAAACATTTACAAACTTCTTTGGGAATACTTAGTTCCCTAATAATTTTTGAGAAATGGACTCAACTTCATGCTCTTGACTTAACTTAAAACTCGATACTCTTTACTTGACTTGAAACTTCAGACTCCTTACTTAGCTTGAAACTCTATACTCTTTGCTTGACTTGAAACTTGAAACGAAGTTAAAACGTTCAATAACGACTCTTGAAAAGCTTTAAAGACTTGCTTGGACTTACTTCTTAACTTTACTTGACTTGACTCTAACTTCACTTTGACTTGATACTAACTTGCCTTGAATTGGATTATGGATTCAAGGTATATGACCACACGTTTATAGATGAGTTCTCGACATTTAAACGTACCTTGGAGTGTTGGAAATAACTAGGAAACATAGGTACAATACCAAGGAACATGCAAGAAAGGGTATAGAAAGAAAGGGGAAACTTGACGTCCTTGGCGCTCTGCAAGGCGCGGAGCGCCAGCCCTCGAAGTTCAGAGAGGGCCTGCTGGCGCTCTGCTAGGCGCACCGCCCCAAGGGGGAAAGTTCAGAGCCCCCTTTGGGGCGCGCTGCGCCAGCCCCTTTCCCAAAAAATCCGACTTTTCTCCTTCTTTTCTCCAACTCTAAACCTTCTCAACCTCAAGGGTTCCAGCCCCAAACACTTAGAATCATAACCTCCTCAACATACAATAAATTTCAACTCAAAATCACAACCGGAAACATGTCTCAAATCAACAAGGGATCTCAACAACACAATCAACAATATCAACAACACAACCAATAATTTCAACAATAAAAATCAATATTTTCTCAATAATAAAATGAGTTTGGCGTGTGGGGGAAAGGATCAACCCAACAGTATGAACTCACATACCTAGTAGGGATCACCCCCGACGATATCCACGACGGAAACTTGCTTGATCTCCTTTTTCTCCTCTTTTTCTCCTCTTCTTCTCTTCTTCTTCTTCTCTTCTTCACTCAAAACCCTCACTCTCACTCTTTTAAAATGGTAAAAACTGACCAAAAAATCAGTCTAACACATTTATATAACCAAAAGAATTGATTAGGGAAAAGACCAAAATGCCTTTAAAATTTCCGGACGGATTTCCCTGCCAACTGCCCACTTCCAAAAGGCATAACTCACTCATATGAACTCGGAATCGAGTAAAATCGGTGGAGTTGGAAAGATCGTTCCACGAGCTTCGCAAACATAACTGGAACTATACCTAACTCATCCTGATCTAGGAGTTATGGCTGATCAAAGTTGGCCAAAAACTCATTTTTTTTCCCCATACTTGGCCAAATTCCAGATTTTTGAATTCCTTCCAAAAATGATTAATTCCAATTCTAAGCCTCTTTATAGTTATTTCAAATTGCCGGATGTTACATTAGCCAACTTAAAATACCCTAAAATAGGTAGAATAACCATTTATAATAATTCCCCAAAGTACCCAAACTACCCCTCACTTAGTTGGACCGTTTAAACAAGTCAAACTTGAGATTTATTCTCGCAGATTTCGTCGGGAAACAAGTTCGCGACGCGGAGGTGTTCCCACAAGTTTTCTGGAAATTAAATTTGAGACAGTAGAGTCTGCGACATGTCCGCGACGCGGACCAAACATTTGGCCCTTGGTGGAGCTAGTCCGCGACGCGGACATGCTCCCTCCAAGCTCAACTTCAAGCTGTCATGGCAGCTTGCTTGGCCAAGGTTGGGGTCCTCCTCGAGGACCCTTAGGGTGGCTCCTGGGGTATCGTATCCGAACATTTTGACCCTAAAAACATTTATTAAGACACTAGGGTCACCTCCACTGATTTTAGACTCCAAACAACACATAAAAACATGAACAACATACTAGAACACACCAACATGTAAAAGACTAGTTTCCGAACGTCTTGGTCGTCCCTTGACGTTTGACTTCCAAACTCTTTAAAACTAACTTAAAGGGCTATTCTTCATTATTTTGACAAGTTATTAATGCATAAAACTCATGTGAGGCTCTACTTTATCCTACTTCATTTTGAGGGTCGTTACAGGTATGAATGGTACGCTCTTCCTGACCATCTGTTTGTGGATGAAATGATGTGTTAAGATTAACCTGAGTACCAAGACCTTTCTGAAATGACTTCCACAAATGAGAGGTAAACTGAGGACCTCTATCTAAGATAATAGACAAAGGAACCCCATGCAACCTAGCTATCTCATTAATGTAAAGTTTGGCGTAGTCCTCCGCCGAATCTGTAGTCTTGACCGCCAAAAAACGAGCAGACTTAGTAACTCTGTCAATTATCAGCCAAATTGAGTCATGTTGTCTGCGGTACAAGGTAATCTTGTAATGAAGTCCATGTTGATCACTTCCCACTTCCAAGTAGGAATGTCGATCTCTTGAGTCATACCCCCTGGTTTCTGATGTTCTACCTTCACTTGCTGGCAATTGGGGCACTTAGCCACAAAATCTGTTATATCTCTCTTCATACCGTTCCACCAAAAGACTTCACGTAGATCACGGTACATCTTAGTGGCGCCTGGATGAATAGAATATTTGGAGTTATAGGCTTCTGGAAGAATATGTTGTCTCAACTCACCCACCTTAGGAAAACACAATCGACCCTGATAGCGAAGTACACCATCTCCCCATTGGGAGGATACCTCAACTCTCTGTTGGTGGACTGCACCCTTAAGTTGAAGCAAGATTGGATCATTGTCTTGCTTTTCCTTAACCTCCGCTACCAATGAAGATTCTGACCCATTCTGAACTATTACACTACTATCTGATATACTCATAAGGCGAACTCCCAAGCGAGCAAACTTGTGAACATCCTTCACCAGCTCTTTTCTTTCTTCCTCAACATGTGCTACACTACCCATAGATAGTCTGCTAAGAGCATCTGCTACTACATTGGCCTTACCAGGATGGTAATGCACACTCATATCATAGTCCTTGAGGAACTCAAGCCATCTCCTCTGGCGAAGATTCAACTATTTCTGGGTGAATACATATTGAAGGCTCTTATGGTTTGTGAACACATCTACGTGAACACCATACAAGTAATGTCTCCAAATCTTAAGTGCAAACACCACTACTGCAAGCTCGAGGTCATAAGTCGGATAATTCTTCTCATGCACCTTAAGTTGTCTAGAAGTATATGCTATAACCTTATCTCATTGCATCAACACACAACCTAAGACGACTCGAGATGCATCACATTAGATAACATAACCGTTTGAACCCTCTGGTAGAGTCAAAATGGAAGTTGTAGTCATCCTACTTTTCAGTTCTGCAAAGCTTTTCTCACAATCATCTGAGGAACTTGACCTTCTTCTAAGTCAACCTAGTCAATGGAGAGGCTATGGATGAAAATCCTTCCACAAACCTTCAGTAATAACCCGCTAGACCCAAGAAACTTCTGATATATGTAGGAGAGGTAGGTCTGGGCCATTGTTTCACTTCTTCTATTTTTTGTGAATCCACTTGGATTCCTTTGCTAGACACAATATGACCAAGGAAAGCAACAAATTGCAACCAAACCTCATATTTGCTAAACTTAGCGAATAACTGGTGATCTTTGAGAGTCTGCAGAATAACCCTCAAATGACTCGCATGTTCTTCCTCATTCCTAGAGTAAATGAGGATATCATCAATAAAGACGATAATGAACAAGTCCAAGTACTGCTTGAACACCATGTTCATCAAATCCATGAAAGCTGCAAGAGCATTGGTTAGTCCAAATGACATAACCACAAATTCATAATGACCATACTTAGTTCTGAAGGTTGTCTTCGGAATGTCAATATCTCTGACTCTGAGCTGATGATAACTGGATCTGAGGTCTATCTTTGAGAAATGACTAGCACCTTGAAGTTGGTCGAACAAGTCATCAATCATGGGATATGATACTTATTCGTGATTGTGACTTTGTTCAACTGTCTATAATCAATGCACATCCTGTGAGAACCATATTTCTTTTTCACGAACAACACGGGTGCACCCCATGAGGAAATACTAGGTCTGATGAAGCCCTTATCTAGAAGGTCTTTCAACTATCCTTTCAATTTCTTAAGCTCAGATGGATCCATTATGTAAGGAGGAATAGAAATAGGCTAGGTATCTGGGAGGAGATTAATTCCAAAGTCGGTTTCCCTTTCGGGAAAAACTTCGAGAAGATCTTCTAAAAACTCATTAACTACATGAACTGACTCAAGAGTTGGGGTTTCGGAGTTTGAATCCTTAACCTGAGACGCGGACATGGGACCTAGGATCACAAGTAACCCCAAGCTAACCCTGCTGGCATGACATGAGCATACTAAGAATAATAATCACTGATGCGAAATCTAATCATAAGTAAATCTGAAATGATGGGGAATACCCATATACTAAAACTGAATATATCAAATCTGAGAGTTTTAATACAAAAGAAATATGAAACTCAAATACTAAGTTGAATCTAACTATGTCTGAAAATAGCCTCTAACTGACTAGAAGTATTGGGACATGCCCCAGCTAAATCTAGCAAAACTGAAACTGAAAGATAACATGACTATTGTCCTTGAAGAATGAGGACTCACCACTGATGTTGTTGAACTAGAGATCGGAAACCGATCTAAGCGTGATCTGGATGTTGAGAACCTGAACCTACATCACGAGACGATGTAGCGCAGAGTATGCGTCAGTACTTGAAAGGTACTGAGCATGCATGATAGAGTAAAGCTGAAATAAACACATAACTGAACAAGCAATAAAGCAAGAGTATAATCTGAACATGATACAAATACTGAATACTGAGCTAACTAAGTGCAATGACTAAATTTATAACATGTTGAGACTGAATACTGACTGTACTGAAATTTGGTCAATGCGATGGGGTCTGACCGAACTATGGGAGCTACTAATAACCGATAATAAAACCACCTGAGCTAAATGTGGAGTCCGATGTATACGCCCCATCGAGAGAACCCATTATACCCTGCCACAGGTATAGAGGCATGACTGGCGTGATCACTAAATGATGCCCATAGAGCGGACTTACAACCTACATGGCTCGTAGTTCTGGGACTATATGGGTGACTGACCCTAGTCCAACTCGGAATTATGCTACTCCCAATAGATTAAATGATTAACACATTATGACTGAATTTTGTAATATACTGGATACCTCAAAACTAACATGCAAACTGGGAATGCACATTAATATACTGATAATGACACATTCAAAAACTGAGGCATGTATATCTGAAATAATTAAAATATTTGACCTAGCATGTGTAATTCAAGAACTAAAGAAATACATAGCTAGGGTTCTGAAATTTATGCTAGAAACCAAGTAAAAACATGATAATCTGATTTGGAACATTTAAATAACTAATTCATAATAATCTGCTGAAGTTTTAGAAACCCTAGGTCTAGTTAATAATAGGGAATCAAGAATCTGACTGAATTCTAGGGGCCCAATGGGCGAAAGGAACCCACTAGTGAAATCTCAAATACCTGGTGACAGATTCCATGGAGAAATCTTTCGATTTCAGGGCTGGAACTGATGGAATCTGGTTGTGTTCTTGAACTAGGGTTCTTGACTTCTTTCTCCTCTTAGCGTTCTACTTTTTCTAAGTTTTGATGAATGATATGACTTAGGTAAGTTCTAGTTATGTCTCTAGGCTAAAACTGATCAAAACCACATAGTTTAGGGTTTAAACGATGTAGTTAAGGGATCCAACGCATAGGGAAAAGACCAAAAGATCCCTAACTTAAAAGTTGTCGGAATCCACCCACTGAGGGACCTACGGACCATAGGTCAACCTACGGTCCGTAGGTTTGGGTCGTAGGTCAAGTTTCCCCGACAGGGCTTTACTAAAACGAGCATAACTTTTTACTCGGAGATGAGATTTTAGCAAACACGACGGCGTTGTTAAGAGAATTCAATTATCTATTATATAGTAGGTCATGGGCCATCACATTCCTTTTGTGCTAAGAGTGATGACCATTTGAAGTTGACCCAATCAGCAATTTCCCTCTAACTGGCTGCTGACTTTCACCAACTGTCAGACCTATGGTCTGAAGGTCCAACCAAGAACCGTACTGGTCGATTCTGGGTGAGATCAAAGACTATTAAGACGTGGGACTTAACGACGGAACCGCACCTACGGTCTATGGTCCTACCTACGGTCTGTGGGTGGTTCTGTTGGTACTGGCACCAATTTTTTTGAAAACTAGGATTTTTCTTCATCTTCAGATCCGAGGTGTTACAGTGTCCCTTCGCGCCACCATAGTTGTCTCTCTCTCGGCTTCAGCTTTGACTTCGACTTCAAATTTAGATTTGAATTTGGCAAATGATTGATTGATAATATTTTTGGACAAAATTTATTTAATCAATCTCATTAATTGATTTTCTTTCTCTTATAACTTAATTTAGAATGTTAGTTAATTAGCATAATTAATTTCGCGTAACGGAATTTATTTGAAATTCGCGTGTAATGATAAAGTCGTTCTGAAGGGACCTGTTCCTTCCGAAAAGACGTTATTTTTCCCAAAAGACACAACATTCTGGAAAGACACATCATTTTCCAAACAGCCGCGTTCCTTGTTGCAAATGGCTATAAATAGAGAGTTTTTTTCCATTTTTCAACACTGAAAAATTTTCCGCTCTGCATACATTTTCTTACAAAACAAAATTGTCGATCGACTGAGTCTATGTGTGCTCTCGTTGTTGTTCTTGCGTTCGTTGAAATTAGTGAAGTTTGAGGTACCGCTACTTCTCTAATAGTTAATCCGTTTTATCTTGTTAGGAATTAATCTGTAACATCGGGTACTTGAGGGGATTAAATTTCTTAAGGAAACACAGTGGGTTCTGTGGACTCGGATTTTATTTTCTGTCTGTTTCATCTTTTTTCTGTTTTTGTTTTTCCTAACCTAAATACAGAAGATAACTGAAAATTAGAGAGGGATAAGGTATGGATAATTACTCCTCATAAATTGGCATCGGAAGAGTTTTTGTTGTAAATGTATATTCATTAATAAAATATTTATTTATAATGAGTTAAATATTTTACTTCTACAATAAAATAATTGATTTAAATAAGAAAAATGTTCAACAAAAATAAATATGAATGGAGGTCATAAAGAGGTGTCATATCACCTTATCTATATTTCTCTTTTATTATAAATATAGATTTTGTAACTCATGAAATATAATTAGAAGTAATATTATTTTAATTACTAAACAATTGATAAATCTATTATTAAGAGCGAAAGTCAGAGAGGTGTAAGATATGAATAACATAACATGGTATTGGACTTGTGTGCCGTGAGTTTGCATCTATGCTAATTTGTAATGGAAGAATCAATTTTTTACTACAATCAAAACAAATTCAGTTTAAAAAAAAAAAAAAACAAGTTTTATAAATTCAAAACCAAGTTTGCACAAACACACAGTGAATCATCATTAATATTCGTGGAAATAACCCCCTAGAAACTGAAAATCGTGTATCAAAATTCTAATTGTCTAGAATAAGGGAATGCAATCCCAAAATCAAAGAAAATATAAGTCTAAAAAGGCATGGGTTCGAAGAAATGGACTAAGAAGACAAGAGAAATATATGGCAACCACAAGAAGTAGCTCACTCTTGGATTTAGATATTGCGCATCTCACAATTAAGATCTCGAAATAGGGGGGGAGCTACAGTGGTGTCAGGGTGTTCGAGTCGGAAAATTATACCGTATATATAAGTAAAATGATACCCTAAATGATTACTTATTATATTTTGGACACCTGGAGTACATCAAGCATGTGTAGCCTTAAAAAGGGAGAGCGCGGGGAGCAAGCAACATTGTCCTTTATGGGAGCGGCTCCCCTCCAGTACACATTTGGTCCAGTCTGTTCAGTGCACTCTTAATCTAATTACACCTGTTAACTTTTATATCTAAGGGTCATTATCTGTTTGATCAAAATGACTTCTAAACCATGGTTAAACTAATTAAGAATATACGGTCAATAACATTTTTTGGTTTGTATTTTATTTTCCTTATTTGCAGCATATATGTAGGCAAGAAACTCGCTGGATCAATTTGTTTTTCCTTTTCTTTTTATATAACCAATTCTCTTTTTAAATTGTTATTATTATTTTCATGCCTTTTTTCTTTAATTAAATTCAGAGTTCAAGTCAAATTTTCGAAAGTTGGAAAATTCTCATCCCAAATCTCAAGTTCATTCAAGTTAAATACTTTTTTCGTCTTAAAAATACTTATCAACACTTGTTATGTTTTGTTTTTCGAGTGTCAAATAATATGAACTTTAACTAGTACATTTTGTATAGTGGAGAATATATAAATTCTAATTTTAAAATATTTAACTCCAAAAGATAATCAAATTGACGGAGACCGTACAACATAATTTTAATATATTGTTTTAGCAACTCGTCCCAACAATTCATTGTCCGTTTTTCAGCCTAAAGGAAATTCCCAGCAATATTTTGCAACCAAAAATAAACCCCCAAAATATCTTGCCATATTGATTAGATTCAGATCTCTTAATTAGTTTAACCATGGTTTAGGAGTCATTTTGATCAAACAGATAATGACCCTTAGATATAAAAGTTAACAGGTGTAATTAGATTAAGAGTGCACTGGACAGACTGGACCAAATGTGTACTGGAGGGGAGCCGAGTACGTCCTTTATGCCATTTTTTATATTTTAAAAGAGTTTTTTTTTAGTTACTTTTTAAAACTAAATAATAGCTAATAAATCTATTATTAGAAATAATTCGAAATTAATGTTATTTAATAAAATAATCCTTAATTAGATACAATTCAAAGATCTAAGAAAAAAAATTAAAAATTTAGCCGTCAATCAGAATTTTAATTGATTTGACTTTTTTTTTAATTAAAATTTTAAATAAAACTTAATTTTTTAAATTTAATTTAAGTTAGTAAACAACCCTAAAATTTTATATAAAACAACTACAAGCAAAAAAGGCTCCATATAGAATTCTTTTTTAAAAAAACTTGTTTGATTGTACTCTTTATTTTACATGTATCGTTGTTATTGTCCTCATCACTTGAAACGTAAATATGATGTCATTCTAAGTTGAATTTTCTCTTTTTTTTCTTATGTTCGATCACGTTATATTAAACTAAATATACACATTAAAATTAAATATTATGTAGTTTAACTTTAAAAAAAATTGTACATTTAAAAGAAATTTAATTATTAATATTGCGTAGTTTGATTTTAAAATTTTTAGTACACCCATTCGTTAATTTTTTTTTTACTTATGCAATTCTTGGACACCCTTCGTAAACTTTCTAGCTACACCACTGTCTCGAAGTAGTTACCTGAATATGCCTTGTACTTAACAAAGAAAGAGTAAGTGTTGTATCAATACACAAACACAATGGACTGGTAGTATCATCGTCTAGTTTCAGTTATACGAAATATGAATAGACAGCCACAACTTAGTAAAATAATGACATACAATTATAATCACAATTACACTTAGTCCGGACTCCCAGTCCTCACTTTGAGTTGTTATGCACAATAAACATGGACAATCACATCACAACAAGTCAATCCAGTTCTCTCATGGAACCCACATACAAATTGTTAGTTGTTGGCGTGGCACCCGATCCAATTATAAGTATGTAACTGTGTGATACCTGATTCAACCATCAAACACACATCACAATCACAACCACAATGAATAGCAATCACACTTGACACCCAAGACCACATTTAACATTTCAAATGATGTCTTTTCTTTTTCCCTAGTCATACCTTATCATGCATGCAATACAAGCGTAGCAGCTGACAAGCACATGTAACATAAACGGAAAAACAAGCGATCGTCACCTACCTTGAATCAAGGTTTGGAAGCTCAATTGAACATTAGTTTTTTCTTCGTTATGAATTTTGACTTGTTCTTGATCTAAAACAATAACAAATGACATACTCAATAAGTAATGACCTAAAAAAAATACCTAAATTATAATCAAATCGTAGCTCAGGCCATTCTCATGATCATCCCTACCTAACTCAAGATTTTTCTACCATCAATTTAAGCCAAACCCTCCTCTAAAGTTAGCCAACGAGGATTCCAAGGCCTAAGAATCATGGTACAAGGTATAGGAGACATTAACTTCCTTCTATCGATGAAATTGACAAAAATTGGTTGAAATTTGCCTCAGGTCACCCTTTTCTCTCTCCAAAATGAGTATGCAGAATTATGAGCGGTTTAGAAAAAAATTCTACATACACTCACGACTAACCCCGCTATAACGGTCCAACCTGTTGTAGCAGCTCTACCATAGCGGGATCACCCACTATAGGGGGAATAAATTACCTCGTTATAGCGGAGTGCTATAGCGACTTTCTCAAGATAGAAACTAGAAATTCTCCCCAAAAGTTCACATTTTGCTACACACCTTTGAACCTTAACGTTCCAAACTAACCCTTTCACTCCAAGTTCGACATCGAGAGTTTTACTTACCCGAATTCACTTTCGAAAAGCCTTACGACTCAATAATGTCTAAGCTAATAGAAAAATCAACCGCACTTAGACACTTTACCCTATCCAGTCCCAAATTGTCTTAGATCCTGCATCGCTTAGGTTCCGTCTAGGACTAGTCTAGCCTAAAAATTTTGAATCACTACTCCAAGAATTTTCTTACCCAATTTCTTCCACCAATGATTTACTCATAACAATTGGAAGGCTAGTTATAGCACATGTCACAATAATATTAATTTCACTTCAAACAAAAATATGAAATATAAAATTATTCGTAAAATATTAATATGTAAATAACTTTTTTGGATAATTATAAAGGACAACACGTGTATTTACCATAATCATAATTTTAATATTAACATTAGTATATACTGATGAGAAAGATTTTTTGTATTAGAATAACCCCTTCATAATATTATATTTGGGAAAATTATTACACAAACATAACAAGAAAAGGAAAAAATCCAATGTAGAAAACTAAAAAAGAAAGAGGATTTCATTCATGTTGTCTCTTTCAAAATTTCCAACCTCCCTTCCTTATCTTTTGGAAGTTGGAGGGACTATATTCTTATGCAATCCATTTATACTTATTTGTGGATAAGATTTATTTTCAATAACAAATTGTGTCAACTCATTTTCTCTCATATTATAAGTGTAATAGTAGTAGCTCATGCAAATTAAGGTGTCCCTCTCTCAATTCTCTTCATCCAATCCCATAACTCCAACGAAGGTACTAAAAAGACTTCACCTTTACCTTTCTATTCCTTTTTCAAGAACTCAGCGATGCTAAATTTGGTTTTTGCTTATTGATTCTTGACTGTATTTTAAGGTTTGTATTGGGATCATCTTGTTTCTGAGTTCTTTGTGATTTTCTTGGTCAGATTGTTTTGGGGCGAATTGGGTTTTCTGTAGAGTAAGTAATGTTTGTTTTGTTGATTGGAGAAATGGGTTTATTTGGGATTTCATCAGAATTTCTTTTGTTCAAATGTTTGGGTCATTTTGTGTTTCTATAGTTCTCTTATGCATGTGTTTTTATGTTCCCTTCTTCAACCCTTGGATTGGTTGTGGCATTTTTTTAATTTTTTTATAACTGTGGTGTCTTGGTCAGCTTTAGTGCTCCTAGACTAGTTCCATGTGATATTTGCCGGCTCCCACCAGCAACATGTAGGTAACTTTGTCCACCGAGGCTTGGATAAGACTAGTACAAATAGAAAGAAATCACCTTGTGTCTTTTTTGTCTGTGCTGGAATTTGTGAGACCTCATGATTCTCAAATCACTTGGCAAATTCAAATGTTAAGAAAAGCATGTTGATATGCACTTTAATTAATAGTTCTGATTCTTCAAGGGAGGGATTGTGGTTGGGGTTATGGGGAAAGAGAAGGAGGAGAACAGGCTAGGTCATACCTTGCACCTATGGATGCCTGAGACTCATATGATGAGTTCCATCAAATGAGTCTGACGATACAATAACCACACCTCGATTCCAAACTAGTTGGAGTTGGCTAAACGAATCCTCTGCTACAGTTTTATAACTCTTTGCAAAAGAGTTCAACCAAACACACTGATATAGGAGGAATAAATTGCATGAAAAAGTCGTAGATCTTAATAGTCATGCCTTCTGTTCTTTAGTGTTTCGCTCCAAAGCAAGACCTCGATCTATATATTGTACTTCCAAATTTGCTAAGTTAACACTACCCTTTCTAGTTAATTTGTTTGTTGGATTTGTAGAGCTTCAACGGTAAGCCTGTTTACATATTTTCTAAAGCCAATCAAATATACCAATATTCAGTTAGCTAGCCTTTTCATGTTTTCAGGAAATTACATGGATGATTTTAGAAAAGAAAGGTCCAACTGTGAAAAATCTCGCAGGAAGTCGGGAATGAAGACCCTTATCAGAAAAGAGTTGTTGCATCCATTCTCAATCAAGGTATAGTTAATGTGATAACATGTTACTCAAATCTCTTCCAATTTATGACACCCTTCACAGTTTGGAACGTTTCAAAATGTTTGACATCATTCTATTTTTATACAACTCACAACTTTCAAGAATAGAAATCCATTAAACATTTGACTTTAAACTTTGATGTGATGTTTTCTCTATCGACTAACTTAGTAACCATTAAGTTAGTATTTCTCCTTCATTATCATGTATACAGAATATAAGTATATTAACATCTTCAACTCTGGCCTGTTGGGAAAATCACATTATGTTGTAGATTCTCTACTTTTCAGCTTGTATATGGGAGATTTTCTCACTGTTAATTAAATTATTTCCCTTTAAAAAAAGGGATCTGAAAGACTTCTGTCTACCATAGGGCTACCCCTTCGTTTTGAATTTATTTTTATTTTTTTAAAGTTAACAATTGGTATTGCACCTGTTCTGTGTCTGTCCTACGCATGTTTCCAAGTATCAGTGATTGTTGTTAAAATTTGAAAGCTTTCATGATTGCAGGAAAAAGATCTAGATGATAAGATGCCACTGCGACCAACACCAGAATCTAGCCTCTGTGCCTTCTGTGTGAATGGTAATAGCTGTAGAACTGTTCGCGCAAGAACAAAACTGATGAACACTGTTTTAGAAAGAGGGAGGCCCGAGGAAGCCCGGCTAACTTTTGATAGCTTGATTAAAGGAGGACATAAACCATCTCTAATTACATACACTACCCTCCTAGCAGCTTTGACAGTCCAGAAGCATTTTAATTATATCCATTCCATTATGTCTGAAGTGCAAGAAAGTGGTATGAAGCCTGATCCAGTTTTCTTCAATGCTGTTGTTAATGCATTTTCTGAATCTGGGAACATGGAGGAAGCAATGAAAACTTTCTTGCAAATGAAGGAGAGTGGGATAAAACCTGCAATCAGTACTTTTAACACTTTGATCAAAGGGTATGGAATTGCTGGAAAACCTGAAGAATCTATAAAGATAATGGAGTTAATGTCACGGGAAGTTAATGTGAAACCCAATTTGAGGACATACAATGTACTTGTTAAAGCATGGTGTAGCAAAAAGAATTTTACCGATGCATGGAATACTGTGGATAAAATGATAGCTTCTGGCTTACAACCAGATGCTATCACTTACAATACAATAGCAGCAGCTTATTGTCAAAATCATCAAACTGAAAAAGCTGAAGGAGTGATTTTAGAAATGCAAAGGAACAATGTGCACCCTAATGAAAGGACTTGTAGCATCATTATAGCTGGATACTGTAAAGAAGGTGAACTAAAGGATGCGTTGAGGTTTGTATACACGATGAAGGATCTTGGAATGCATCCTAACCTTGTTATTTTCAATTCACTGATCAAAGGCTTCCTTGACATGTCAGACAGCGACAGTGTTGATGAGGTTAGTATTGAGATGGCTTTTGATTGATAAGTATTAACCTTCTATTAAATGTCAGAAAACAATCTAGTGATTGGTTGCAGATTAGAATTTAGATGCCACTGTTCTTCACTTTCAAATAAAAGAATAAATAAGGATCGGAGGGGGGTTAACCAATGTAACTTCTTCTTCTTTGATGTTCAACATAGAGGTTTAAGCTATCAGAGTGAAAGACTAATATTGTATGACTTTGAGGGAAAGAAAGGTAGGGGTTTTGTATGCTAAAATGTTGGAGATGTCAAAGTAAACTTAAAGAAACTCAAGTTGTAGGGACTTTCAACTTCTTCCCCTTTATATGTTTTTGGGGTGAAGTAATGAACGTAAAAGCAAATCTATGATTTGGCAGACTGCAAATCAGATGAAATAATATCTAATCTAACCCAATGAGAAGACACCTGGTTTAGCAAAAATAGATACAACAAGCTTAACCCACTTTTAGGGAAATTAGTACCAATGACCTCAAGGATCCTTGCACCTCAGCCATACCACTTTAGCAAGTCCTCATAGGCAAAATATTGTTACCCCCACATTGAGCCCAATTTTAACTAGACTGTCTAAACAGAATATCTGAAAATCAGGTTATGGACCGTTTCCTCTTGAATGATTGAAATTTTTTGACTAGCTAGAATGAAAAGCCAACTTTCAAATTGAAATCACGGGGTAGGGGTTGCAGAAGAGGCACTTTACTTCTCTTACTCCCATTTCTGTCTCTTCTTATTTCACAATGTGATAGAAAGCAAAAACGTGTCTGTAGGCTGGTAACCCGGAAAGAAAAAAAAAGAAAGAGAAAAATAAGGGTGGAAAAGCATAAAGAAAGGGAAGTCAAAGATTCAAAACAGAGTTTGAACGACTAAAGCATTCTATGCAGTCAAGAGAATTAAAAAGCAGAGAGAATAAAGGTCAAAGATTCAAACAGAGTTTGAACAACTGATGCCCTCTCTCTATGCAGCCTCTAGTAGTTTGGAGCTGAAAGTTAAAATCACCTTTCTTAAGTTGCTTATTGATTGATAATATCAATGCTTTACCTAATAGAAGAAAATTGAAAGAACAAGCAACATGTCAACTTACTGAAAAATGTTTAAATAAGGCTGTCAAATGATGGCAACACAAGTATTATTCATGTTGTACAAGGCTGACAATCTTCATTCCCTAAATGAAATCTTTATTAATCTTACTTAACAATGCTGTTTGGAGTCTTCTATCCAATTAATAACCTATGATATGTCGAAATAAACTTCCCAAGTACATTTGCATGTGGAAATGTTAGCATAAAATCAGTACAATCTACGAGATATGATACTATTTAAAGCGAAATTTGAGGATGTATGTTTGCATGTACACGTGATTTTAAGTTTGCCTGCGTTATTCATTCACTAGCTTTTTCCTTCTTAAGTTCCAGTCCTAGTGCATTTGCAGGTTGAATGCTTGCACTGAATGGTTAAATTTTGCAGTTATATGCATCTCTAGAATTGTAGAACTTTTGCAGCTTTTTCAATTACTCCCCACATGCTTGCCAATTTGCCAAATATTTTACTTAGCATGATATCTAGTAAGAGGTTTTACTCCATCCATTTGATCAGGTTCTTACATTAATGGAAGGTTTTTTGATTACTCTTCACATGCTTACCAATTTGCTTAATTTTTTACTCATGATGTCTAGTAAGAGGTTTACTCCATCCATTTGATCAGGTTCTTACATTAATGGAAGAGTTTGGTGCCAAACCTGATGTCATTACTTTCAGCACCATCATGAACGCCTGGGGCGCTGCAGGATATATGGCTAAGTGCAGGGAGGTCTTTGATGACATGGTCAATGCTGGCATTCCACCTGATGTCCATGCGTATAGCATCTTGGCCAAGGGTTATGTCCGTGCATTGGAACCAGAAAAAGCAGAAGAGGTCCTGAATGATATGATTAAATCTGGTAATCGTCCAAATGTTGTGATTTTCACCACTGTAATTAGCGGATGGTGCACTGCTGGTAGAATGGATTATGCCATGAGGATCTTCGAGAAGATGTGTGACTCGGGAATATCTCCTAATCTGAAGGCTTTCGAAACTCTGATATGGGGTTATGCAGAAAATAAAAATCCTCGGAAAGCAGAAGAGGTAATCCAAATCATGGAAGCATTCAACGTTCAACCCGAGAAAAGCACCCGTCTGCTTGTTGCAGAAGCCTGGAATGGTGTTGGATTAGCTGAGGCAGCCAATGGAGTGTCCAACTCAGGTGAAAAGCAAAGGTCAACTAGCAAACTCAATATGGAAGATGAAACAGAAGTGAAGAACTTAGAAAAGGTCTACCAGAAGGATGCTGTCCATCATTGTTATCCCAAATGTTTGCAGATACCCAATGAACTAATTAATGAACCAAAGGGGGCAGTAACTGCACTTAAAAGAAGTCGTATGGTGCTAAGAGAAACTGAATTTTCGTGTGATACTTTGTCTGCTGCAACAAGGTCATTGCATATTAGCTGTAGATTTGGAATGCGGGCTCCTGTTATTTGCCAGAGACAATTCCAAGTGCAGCTTTGTGCATCTGGTCAGGTTGGACACTCAAGTACAGCTGTGTTCTTGAACTGAAGAAAGAAGGGGTTGTAATTTGTGCACCTAAATGCAGCTGGATGTGAAAGTAATGTGCTAAGAGTCTTGTACATATAAAGAGTGACTTCAAATTGCTGATCTCTCCGAGTACATGGTTTTGTAAAGTTTTACTGATCTTTTAACTCAAATTTCTCCCATTGTATCTGTATACTGTGCAGCTGTGTAAATCATATTTGGATATATGCAAAGTCCAGTTGTAAATGCACTGTTCGATCCTCAGTATTCTTACCTCCATGAATAATTATGTAGTTTGAATGTTCACTGAGAAGTATGTCTTTAACTAGTTTATATTGGGACTCTTACCAACACTCATTTAGAATGAAAAGACATGTGGAACTAATTTTAAAGTAAACACAAGGAGAATCCAATGTATCAAGGCATGATTTTACTGCAAGACCATATAAAGAATGATTGTTAAAATGAAAAAGGAAAATGCTATATTTTCATTTTATATTACTGTTTAAACACAAGTGTTTATGAGAGAAAATTGACTATTGATAATAATTAGCTCAAGATATCAGTATCCCTGCAGATTAATATATACTAACTAGCAACTCTCCAAGGCATATAAGCCATTACGGTAAGAGACTGATAACTTCCTTTCTATAGGCTTAATGTCAATAAGAATAATTTACCAATATCAAATTGGCAAGTCATATGAGGCTTCCAACCTTGATATTTTCTAAGCTTCACAAAAACTGCCTCAACTAAACAATGAGCTCTTGCCAGATTACTAAACACTGTTTGTGCTCTCATCACAAGTCCTAAAGAAACTTGGCAAAGTTAGCACAAGTTTCCACATATGGGTCGCATCAAACTGCATCACGTAGACACAATGTTTTAGCAAGTATATGATGCTCAGACTGGAAAGCCCAAAAGTTCACAAGCACATCCATATAAAGATTCACCACCACAATATTTTATCAAAAATAGCGGCAGAACATCCATTCATTGACTAATCTTCAAAGGTTTTCTTTAAATCAAGTGACCTAAAAGATACAAAAACGAGACAGCCTTTATAGTGGCTTAACACTTGTTAGATCCATGCTCCACGAATCACTCAACAGTTGACAAATCAGAAAAACTTAAGTAGCTGTCTTTGACTCGGAAGCTGTAGTGCTTGAGTAGACTGGGTGAAGCGTATGACCATCCTTGGGCTCAACATGCACCCATTTGCGCCCACTCAGCTTGTGGTGCTCAAATTTAACACAGCCTTCTTTCAAAGCATAAAGTGTGTGATCTCTCCCAATTCCAACATAGTTTCCAGGATGAAATCGGGTTCCCCTTTGACGAACAATGATATTTCCTGGAATCACTCTCTGCATGTAAAAAACTGTGTATCAGCAAGAATTGGTTTCAAGAAAGTTCTATATGCAACATTGGAACAAAAAAATCTCTTTGTGAAATGGCTGAATAGAAAAATTTCTCTGAACCGATTAAAATGCTTCATCCATTTTGTTCCAGAAGAGGAGATTTTCTTACCTCCCCCCCAAATTTCTTCACTCCTAGATTCTTTGGTTTTGAATCACGACCATTCTTTGTAGACCCTGCTGTCTTTTTGGTAGCCCACCGCCTAAACATCAAGCTCAATCCATCTCCAGAAACATCTTAAATTTGCAGAATGGAAATATATGTCAAGAGTCTCTAAACATTTCATCTATTACCAAAGCATATGC
Organism: Solanum tacnaense; assembly: GCA_029582525.1. NCBI lineage: Eukaryota > Viridiplantae > Streptophyta > Magnoliopsida > Solanales > Solanaceae > Solanum > Solanum tacnaense. Next base: position 18,319 of record JAJOOD010004722.1, read on the forward strand.
TTCAGGAAAGAATGGAATACATACCACTAGCGGTATTGTAAGCAGGTATGCTTGTTACCAGCTCTCTTATATTTAACCTCCTAAACAACGATGTTGCAGCATTCATCATATAATTCACCAAAACCACGCCGAGGGCTGAAGAAATGGATTAGAAGGTAGGTTAACTACAAGATTAGTTCATGTGTGCACCAGCATGAGCATTTGCAACTAATCAACTATTTGATTAGGCCCCATATAGAGCAAAAATTTCAGAACAGATGCCCCGTATCACAATACTTACTTTAAACCCTTCCAACCACCGATTTCATTCCCTAATACCCCATCCCATAATGAAGAGGATTTTCTCTGGTCAGACTGGAAGAGACAAGGAAGATTTTTTTGTTATGCATTTCACATTCTACTAACGAATAGTCCAGGTTAGTCGATTCCTCTCTCTAATAATCAATAATCACACTGTAAATTTATAGAGAAATTAATTATGAATTCTCCAGCATATTAACCTAGCTCAATTGGTTTAGATGAACAAATTTAATTTGAAGGATATTTTAATTTAATCAAGGGTCATTTTGATAGAAGCATTCCTAATTTCTCAAAGTGTAATAATATATCTAAGAAAAATACAAACTCCAATCAAAATTTGGGTTCATAATACAAACTCAAATCCCAGGTCTGATATCAATTCATTTAAAATTTAGATGTTTGCATGATCCAAAGGGTAAATGTAATAACTTTGATACTACATATCTTTTAAACAGAAGCAACAACTTTGGACTCATTAGTCAAAGTGGCAACAGAAGAAGACAACTGATTACAGGGAGGAATAATACTAACAAAGTACAAGGGCGGCTCAACCCTAAAGTCAGGCACTAAAGCAGCAAATCACTGTAGCTCCAAAAAGAACGAAAAAGCCCTAAATTCAGTTCAAACACATAATGAACGAAGCTCAAATACATCTGAAATAAATTCGACCCATAGGCAAGATCAAACGAAGAAACATATCAAATCCAAAAGCAGAGACGGTAAACCCAAAAATATGAAAGAGATACAACCAACATACATACCTGGGAACTGGGAAGGGAAGAGATAAAAAACAGAGTATCAGTTTGAACAAATTAAAATGTTAATGGCTTTCTATGTCGCAACACACAAAATGAATATAAATAACTATGTACTTATCGTTAGTACTTGAAATTTTATTAATGTAAGGAATTGAATTTTATTTCTAATAAAAAAAAAAAAAAAGATAGTCAAAAGAATTTATTTTCGTAAACTCTTATATATTACAGTATAGTAATTTATTTTCAATAGCCTATTCTTCAAAGTACTACTTGCAATGCAATTTCATATTTCACGAATAATTTTATTGCATTAACCATCAATCTTCTGTCAATGAGTCCTTTTACGTACATTGAATTTGTAGAAGCAAAAGTAGTAAATCCGGCAGAAGAACAAGTTTAACATCAACAACTTGTGCTTCCGACGTTAAGAATTCTTCCAATAATTCCGAGTCCGAGTCGTTGTAGCACTGCTATTTAACATGACACACTTGGAAAAGATCTAACATGAAAGTTGACATATTACAACCAGCACAGTTGTTCCTATTTCATTTTCTTCCTTCTTACAAGTCCTTCACAGAAAGGAGTTACTTTTGAAATCTCAAATCTCTCTCTCGACGTAGATAGAAAAAATACAAATAACAGATGGAATTTGAAAAAGATCACTTAAAAATTGACCACAAAGGTTCACCACCACGCCCCAGTGGGGCTTTTCTATTCAATTCACAAGGTACAAAAAAGTGATTTTTTGCCGGAGAATTACAGGGTAGGAGAGCATGAAACACTCATCTTGGCTCATGTTGTACACCACATTGGGACTCTTATTGAACTTGCTACAAAAGGGAATGTGAATCCTCCACTAATACTTCTAAGGAGTGTTACAACAAGAGGGTCGTCCGAGTGACTAGGAAAACCCGAATTTGGACAAGGCTGACTGGAACAACTCTGAGAAGGCCTGAGATGTACTCTGATCATCCGCTTTGATCTTTAACTGTACTTTACACGACGATGAATTAACTACACACTCTACAAGATAGGTAGACGGCTCCTCTGCTTTTTGTGCATAGAAGAAGAACTTGAAGTTCGGGGCTTGACCACCAGAAGCTATGCAATGGATTGAATGGCCTTGCATATGATGGATAAGTGTTTGAGGAGATGTCATAATAGCCACTCCTTGTGGATTAATGGAAGTTTCCTGGTAAAGGAAAAGAGAAGAGTAGTATCAAGATGAAGGCGATTCAACAACAATAAGGGAGGTCATAATAGTAAAAGTTACCATATTCATATCAAGGACACAGACAGTGTACAAGTATCCAAAAGTTACAAGGCTACAATCACCGACTCACATTAATACAACACACTTTTTTTCCAAATTGTTGCAAATAGATGGCATTTTTCCTATAAAAGTGAACACAGAAAAAATTTGGACATCACGCAACAGTGCAATCGTATCAGAGGGAAGAATTTATCCAATGAAGCTTATTCGACCAGCAATTACTGCTTGATACTTCCAAGTTCCAATAAGTTTTGAAGTTCTAATTTACAAGTAATAACACAAATTAGTGAAATGATTTTTTTTTGAAAGAGGTAACAGAAAATTCCTAACATGATTCAAACATTATTTTCTTGTGAATAGAACTTTTAGAGCGGACAAATATAAGGCAAAGTATCAGACTGTGCAAAATTTTCTGGCAATAACTGCCTCCTCAGTAACACCTGATATAAGCGAAGATTCAAATGTTTCCTCTTATACCTCTAATAGAAACTATTCAGTATATCCCCGAATGTAATGGAAAGAGCACAAGCCACACTCTAATTAAGCTGAAGCTGTAAGTAGTTCAACAGAATCCTACAAAATGCTCTCTCCAGGCAGTGGAGGTATTTCCTAGGTCTGCCTCTAGTGAACAAAAGAAATGATCAAGAGATCACATACTAAAAGTTAATGTGCACCTGTGATATTGATATTGGAAGTTGACGCCATTTCTGCTGGAAAGCGTTTGGTTCTAGAGCAGCTTTAGTGTTGAGCTTCAAAACAGGAGGTGGAGGAGGGGGACTGGCTGCAGCAGGCACACCAAGACCAAGCAGATCATCAATTGCAAAAGTAGCTGATGGCACATTTGGAGTAGGTTTGTAATCCAAGGAAACAAGATCAGTTTGAGATGGTGCAGCCAAAGAACCATCATATCCAGGAGCACTGTATGCAGAACTATTGTGGATAGAACCTTTACTTTCTTCTTTATCGGAAGTACTCAAAAGTAAATCCTTATCATTTGCCTCGATTCTCTGTGCTGGGACTACATTATCAGTCGATTCTTCCCCAAGAGATAAATTTCCAATTTCCTCGGAGAAGGCAAATGGCCCTCTATGTTCCTTGTCAGTGAACATGTAAGAAGGCTGCAAAAATGGTTACGCTTGAGAAATAGGTAAAGTAGATTACTAGGGTCTTAGCTAAGATAAAAATGAGAAACATGTTTTATCCTTGAATATATGTAGTAACACTGAAATTGCACTTCTGATTATATTCCTCAAATTACACAATTGATGAGAGCAAAGAACATCTGGGATACCTTTTGATAAACAACAGAGAGGCTGTTAAACTCATCGAAGATACGATCTTTAATTTCATTACTTTGTGTATCAGCAAAGACAGAAACAGCTTGCTTTGGAGGATTCACCACACGCTCTGCTATGGAGACATTGTACTGCAGAAGTCTATAGTATAATAATGCCCTGTCATGGACATCCTGCAACAATTCTTGACATCATTTAGAGGCACACAAACACTTCATACTCATATCTGTTAATCAACTGCCTCAATTTCAATCAAGTTGGGTTAGGTGAAAGAATATGTTGCAACCATTCTGTTCTATTTGGGCCTACTCAATAATTTGTCTCTTATATCAGTCATTATCTAGAAAAATAAAGCAAACAGATGGGATACCTGATGAAAATCATTAACACCAGCAGCCAACGCAGCTCCCAAGGCTTTCTGAGTCTCTGGCGGTCTTCTAAAAAAGCACTTAACTACTGCTGTAAGAAGATGTAAACGAACCTTCACAACACATTGAAGCCAAGTCAAATAAAACCCCATAGACATTTTATACCTCATAAATGAAAAGGATAGAAGAACTATAATTATGCTGTTTAAGCTAACATGTCAAACACTACGACTATGAGCAGTTCAGTAACACAAGTTGGGGAAAGAATCGACAGCACACATAGAAATAACAGAGATTAAAATACAGGTAACATCTGCAGCCGGTCACACACAGTAAGGCAGTGCATCTAAAAGATCAAAAATTGTACAAGAGGGCTTTGCTTTGCTTTTAAATTTTAGGATCACAATTGCAAAATTTAAATACAAGAAGGTGTTAGAATCCCCACTTGAAGAACAGGTTCTTCCATTTCCTTTTCAGATAAAGCCAATTCTGAACAAGACCTCACCCGGAAAGCCCCACCAAGAAAAAGAAAGCAGCATGCGTACCAAAATCAAGACAAGAAGGTTGTTATCTTGTACAAGCATTAGAGACAACGAAGGTGTGGTTCTGTGAAGGGAAAAGATAGGCACGAATCATTCTGTTATAGCTTTACACTTTATAACAATAGTCAACCCTTTATACTTTTTAACGTGGCATTATATGTATGCAGTACAAAATAGCGGACTTAATAAAGCATTCTTGGAGCTTTATCACAATAACTGAATTTGTTGCAAGAGCATGTGAATGGTCTGACCTGAGTCAACATCTTATGTATCTTATTTTATTATATGTATAACACTTTTTCCTCTATGAAAACTACATTTACAAATGCCTTTTAACACACGCCAACCTTCATTCTGTTAGAGGATCCCAAACAAGAAATTCACATTTTTATTTCATTAATTTTCATTGCCACACAAAAGCTTTTCTTGTATCACTTCAAAAAGGAAACTAACGACCACGGATGATATGAATGATGTGGATGGCATCAAAGTTCAAACTATAGAATCAAGAGATCCTAGATTGAAGCAATCAGGAAGGAGCCAACTGAACATGGGGACCACCTTTTGCAATTTTGCAGTCATCACCTTTGTACTAAGCAAGTCATTCACTGACTTGCATCAACAAACTACAAGGTTACTGACAAAAGTTAGGGAGAATCAATGCTTACTCCCAACAACAAATCATTTTCAAGACTTAGGGCCTTCCAAATGAGACTGATCAGATTAGAAAGATCAACAGCAGGGCACGAAGGAGTACAAATATACTTGCATAGGAAGAAAAGTCAAAAACATAAAAAAGAAATATGCAGCCTGATTACCTCTGCAGAGTGCTCCTCTTCCCAATTCTCAATAAGACTCTCCAATACGTAAGGAGCATCTTGCATGTCTTGAGCATATTCCCCCAACATCCAGATAAGAGCTGCCTTGGCTTTGGGTTCCTGGACATTTTTGCTACTAATATTCCCTACAACTGCTATACAATCATGGCTCCATTGAGGATATTTCCTAAGGAGATCTTTCACAAGTACCTACATGAGAAAAGCTTAAATGGTCAGACCAAACAAGAATAGAAAGACATGAGGTCTCGCGTAATTTCACATGTTTAATAAACTATTCCTCTAAAGCAATATCATTAGAGGGTATTGAGATGCAACCCCCACCCACCCACCCCATCCACCCTAAAAAAATGAAGAAAAAACACAAAAAATAAGGGAAATGAGTGACAACATACCAGAGTTTCCGCAGTCACATGGTCCTTCTCCATTTCCAAAAACTGGAGAAGCCTATCTACAATTGCATTAACATCATATTGTTGTAATGCTATTTTGCCGACAGCCCTGATCGATTCTCTCGCCATGGGAATGTCAACATTTGCAGCATATTCACATAGTTCCGTCACTGAAGCCAATCCGCAAAGAAATCAACATCAGACTGGCTAGTCAAAAATGCAAACTAGTCGGGAGGCGATAACTTGAAGTTTTATAAAATTTGGATATTAAATCCCTTGACAGTACTCAGATGACCTAAACATCACCACACAAAAAGAGATTTATCGATTTAGTCATCTCCTTCGTTCAGTCTTATTCTCTATCTTAAGCATGGTGCACATCCAGTCTGACTCTAACACTTATCCTATGTTATTGAATTTGGTGTCAGCTCTTTTGTGCATTCATCAACTAGGCATATTGTACAACACAGTGACTAATGTAAGGGGAAAAGTCAATCAAGTTCCGGAATTTTTCAAACTCCCTGTCTTGCAAACTTCTCCTAAAACTCAAATCCCAATGCAGTCCCTCCCTCATTTATACTCTGTAACCGTTGAATCGACATCCTTTTTTGACAAGATATTCAATACATGTTAGGAAGTGATTCTCAAGATGTTGTTTCCGCATCACCTATGTTCCAAAAACTCACCCTACTCCCATCACCCACTGTCCCACTCTGAAATATACATTTTCATTGAACTCTTCCCACCCCTTTTTTGATGCAAGCCAAGTTCCATCAAAACCTTGCACACAAAGCCGAGTTAAGGAGTTGGTAGACTTTTCATCAAGACGCTACTTTGGAGACTTGGGGGTTCGGGGGTGCTTGAAATAAAAAGGCATGAAGCTCAAGAACATGTTTCTCACACCCCAAGCAAGCTCAAATACACATCTTCAAGCTATACTCTCTTTAATCATGAAGACGGAGCACTTGAAGGTCATCGAAGGTTGACACATGATGGCCTTCAAGATTTGGAAGATAGTTTGGATGAGAGAAGAAGATGCAGCCTTATATGTAATAGCTAGTCTAGACATAGGGGAGAATAGCTCAGTTAGACCTAGATTTGTTTTTGATGTGTTGAATTCTCATGAATTGAGTATACTCTTGAGGGAGTTTGAGGCTAAGACCTTTGTTTCTTGACAATGTTTGATGAGATTGCTTGCTTGAGGATCATTCCTCTTGAGTGTGTCTATAGTATAGGTGCTTGTTTGGTGTTCTTAATAGGAGGTTTTGGTTTTGATATAGCCATTGTTGCATGTTAGCTCATTTTTGTGTCTTGTTCTATAGAATTGGTGCTTATTGGAATATTGCTAATTGGGGGTATTGGTTGTCATATAACCATTGTTCTCAATTCTTATTCAACTTGTCTCAACCATTATTCTAACATTTTTCTTTCACCATCACAAATGTAGTATATAAGTCAACATCTCAAAATCCATATCCAGTCAAATATATAGAATAAAAGTGAAAGAACAAAATATTCACATATATGGATGAGCAATATAGGCAGAGTCTTTACAGGACATGAAGAAGCACATTTTCCAGGAATTTCCTTCCACCAGATAAATTTGTGTTAGATAAGGAATGAGTGCATGCATATATAGTATTTTTCTTATTAGTTTTTAGCAAGAAAGTTTCATTTAAGAATTTGATTGGAATAATACTTCATTTAAATTTACTGATCACTTTTTTTTCAGCATAAAACTACTACTAGTTCTACTGATTTACCACTTAGTTCAACTGATTATTGTACAAATTCACTCTTTCTTATCCTTGGGGGGGGGGGGGGGGGGGGGGGGGGGGGGGGGGGGGGGGGGGGGGGGGGGGGG
>JAJOOD010004723.1:0-57584 GCA_029582525.1 Solanum tacnaense
AATAATTTCATTCATATCTTTCTATGTCATGTACATGGCTTTATATATACATAAAAGATTGTGGAATAGAATCACCTAAATCTTTACATTAAGAGAAAGAATCAGAGATATGATATTCTAGATTAGCACAATTATACTAAGATCTTAGAGGATCATATCTTGATATGAAGAATATCTTCTCATCTTAGAGGATCACATCTTTGATGACAAGAATATCTTCTTGGAAATCCTCCATCAGCCAACACACCCCATACATATAAAGGTACCGTGGCATATAAAAACTGTTGACAGAATTCTCTAATAATAGTACGAAGGAAATGATCTTCTCTAATATGCATTAGGAATAAGAGTGATACTGAAGAAAACAAAGAAAGACTGATTTTTGTTCATCTTTTTTGGCAATAGCAAATAATAACAGCTATGAAATGTGACAATTGTAAGTACTTTTAAGAAGAAGCAGGCAATGGATGACAGAAAATCAATGCTAACCTTCATATATGGACAAGAGGCACATCCACCGTGAAGAGAACACCCCTCTCCACTTGCAACTCCAGGTATAACATTGACCTTCAAGGAATCCCTCATTTCACCAAACGTTTGGTCCAAAGATGAACTTGTAGATGTTCTTGTCACTGATTCTGATGAGACAGGAAAGACAATCTCAACACTAACTTTTGCTCCTCCGGAAGAGGGGTCAGCAGAACAGAGTAATTTACGGACTGTAGCAACTATTGAAGTAATCATTCCTGATTCTGTTCCTAAAACAAACTGAAGATGGTCATCTACATTTCTATCCAAGGCCTCTTGTACCCTTTGTTTGATAAAATCTAGTATGTTTTGGGTAGAACCTACTACTCCCATGCCCCTTTTCTTAGCTTCCATTGCTAGAGAAAACATTTCACCAGGAACTTCAAAGTGTGCAGTAAGGAATGCATCAGAATACATTTCATTTATCTTCCCCACAACTTCATGACCAAAGAGGTGATGAACAATGCATGTCCCATCCTGGAGGAGGGAAAAAGCAACAGAAGCAACAATAGGTTATTCATTAACTAAAACGACGATGCTGAATAGCATATTTGCACAATATCAGACAGTAAATCAAAGCATTATTGATGTTCTCAAATAAAAGTTTCCAGGAGATAAATCTTTTCCTCAAAGTTTACACTCAACAAATGCTTCAACTTAAATTACAGTGAAGAATGGCCATATAACACCTAATTCATTTGCCTAAGTGTAAAGGAACTTGAATTACCTGAAAATAATGCAGTCGAGGAAGCAAGGATTTAATGGACATTCTGTTGTGTAAAGGATGAATCTCAGAAATTTCTTCATCAGTCATCACGGACATCTGACTGAACAATTCCATAATGTTTGAGCCCATGTAGGTATCAGGACCATACCACACCTTCAAGTCAGGTACTTCAGCAAATGCCTGGATAGATGTTAGATGCAGCTTCATTAGTTAAAGAAAATATGCTGACATTTATCATTGAAAAGACAAAAATATTTTGAAGAACTTGAAACAAGACAAACAATGGAAGCAATTCAACCGACCTGTAGAATAGTTTGCACAACATTAGAGGAAGTACATGTTATGGTTGGAACAAGCTCATGGGAATATGCTTTTGTCTCCAGAGAGGTATTTATGTAGACAACATGCAGAGATGGAGAAGAAACTGAAGCTGTTGTAAGATAATCCATGTATGATGGACTGGATGCAGCTTCAGCCAAAGAGCAACCAATGTGTTCATCCGACATCCGATAAACTCCAACCTACACAAAGAAGCATTAATCTATGCAGAAGATACTTGAGAGCACATACAAGATATCATCAAATTCTGTAATAGATATATTCCATGTTATGGCAGAAACTATCAGTATTAGAAAAAGAAGATAATCCCAAAATAACATGGTAAATCCCAAGGCTTGGAAGATTCAAATTACTGATTCAGTTGGATAATATTCATTAATCCAAATCTTACCCCCTATATCCCACACACACCGAGGAAGTGAAATGCTATTTGTTTAAGCAAAAGTGGGTTCAGTAGTGTCTGAATTCTTTTTCATAGTCTACCCATCTATTCTTGAAGATATATCATATGAGCAATGAAATTGGTGGCGTACAGAAAAGATTCCATTTTTATCGCAGAAAACTGGACCTGTATACCACAAAAAGATTTTAGTACCTATTAACAAGTATACCTTAGGCCAAGTTGAAAAAGCTAGCCTATGGACTTTGAAGGGATTTTGGATCAAAGAAGATCAACAACATAGGGGGTTTTTAAAGCAGGAAGAGATACAGATGGGCAAATTTCAAAGTAGTAATCCAATTAAGCAGTAAAAAGAGCACTTAACATGACAATTCATCGTGTATTTATTAGTAGTAGAAACTGCTCTCTGCTGCTTTTTTCATGAGGTCTATTTTTACTGAAAAACATGGGCATTTCTTTTTAAAATTTGCACATCATGTCACAGTCGTTCTGATCTAGTACGAAGAAATTAATTACAATGGTAGTCACAACTGGTTGACCAAGTAAATAGAGACTCATGATATTATAGAACAGAAAACAGGGGATGTGTTTACCTCTGGAAATCCAGCTTGATCAAGAATAGCTCGCACGTTCTCTGACATGAAATCTACACCTAATACAGTTATAAATTGACATCCAGATTTTGCCATATTGACAGCTGAATCTGCCATGACCAAAGAATCAGATATATGTATATGGGGCCAAAACTTCTGTGCTGCAGTTAGAACACCTTGCACTTCAGGATCCATGTAAAAATGAGCAACAACTCCAATTTTCTTCTCTTTTAGCGCATTGACGAGTTCTTGGACCCTTGATTCATCAGGAAACAAGAACCTCGCCTGCAATTACAATAGAAATCAACTTAGAACTTTAAAGGTCAGGAAGTTCAAGGTCCCTAATTCTAAAGAACAGCATCAAGGTCTAGAATATGTATGGTGCCTCACTAAATTTACTTTTATAACAAACGAAACACAATAATCTAGGACACAAAACAAATGATGAACAAGTATTTCCTAGTTCACAATAAAGGTATGAGGTACTAAAGTTTGAAGGTCAAAGTTCCTGTTGTTTTTTTTTTATTCGGCATCGGCAATTTCTAAAACTCAACTGCTAATCATGAATAATTGAGTGAACAGAAAGAGCACCTGGGCTTCAGCATAGCTCCCTTTGGGTTGGATACCATCAGCAGTCACTACCAGAGATGGGAACAGCTCGCTGCGCGGCTTTCCATCGCGCTCCGCCACCACAGCCCTTGTTCTTTTCTGCATGCTGACCAACACATTATGCCATGTATTCACCCTAGATGCAGATCCTTTCCTGTTCAACCCCACAGCATTCAGAGCATTCAAATCCTCTGTTTTCAACGCCAGCACCTCATCTGGGACAGCCCCATCAAGCAGCCAAACCAAACAGGCGCAAAACCCTTTAGTTAGCTCCGAATCACTGTCCACCAAAAATCTCATCTTGCCCTCCACATCTAAACTCACATGCAGCCATACCTGCGCAGTACAACCCGGCACGCGATTCTCCGTGATCTTAACGGACCCATCCATAGAAGGGAGCAGTGAGGCGTAGTGCATTAGACGCTTCACGCGATCGATTGGTTCAACTAGGGACTGGAATTCCGAAATCAGAAGTTTAAGCTTGGCAGAAGAAGAAGAAGCAGCATCCGAATGCGCATTGGGATGAGATTGGGAAGGAAAAGAAGTAACAGCTGAACAGGTAAAGGGTGAATTTAAGGGCTTTTTGGAATCAGGGTTTAATGGGGATGGTAAGAACGGAGCTTGTATGCATTTCACAAGGGGTCTAAAAGTCGAGGGCAGTGTATAAACAGAGGAGGGTGCTCTTGAAATGGGTTTAGGACTAGAAAATAGACATGGGGTTTTCGAAAAGAAGGAAGAAGAAGAAGATTTCATGGCTAAATTTGCGGCATCCATTACAGAACTGTGTTTACTGGAATTCTTGAGTGAACAGAGATTAGAAGAAAAAAAAAGTTAGAAAGAAGAGAAAATTATGAAAAAGAGGGGTTTTGCTGGTGAAGAAGGTTGTTCTCGAAGTGCGGAAAATGGCGGTAGACAAATGGATTTTGTATGTGCAGAAGAGAGAGGGAGAAACAGAGAGGAAACGGGAGGAGGAGGAGAAGGAGGGCCTTGGAATAAATAGTGATGGTGGCGGAAATAAAAATAATATACCCACCTTTATCACCCGCGAAAATTGTAAGCGCAAATATGTGTTCAGGGTCGATTTGGAAAGCCACTTGGTAATTAAAATTGATGTAATTACTAAGATAGTAATTATCAGCCTAATAATTACACAGTCTAATAATTATATTGATCTGTTTGATTGTCACAATGTAATTACAATGTAATTTCATTTGTCCTTTGGTTGGACGAATGTAATTACACAGTTAAATTTTAAAATAAATAATATTACTACTTAGTTAATTAATGAATACAAAGTTTTCTTCTGGCCACAATGACAAACAAAATAATGAAACTTATCATGCCAAAAATAGACTAGTGGATCCATTAGGCAGTTCAGGTTCTATACTTTTGGCTGGGTATAAGATGCGCTGGCAACGTGAGATAGATCGTTGTATCATCACTATAGCTCTTATGTGATGGTTGTCGGTTAGAGAAACTCCCACAGAAGTTATTGTATTTTTATATACATCAGTTTATTGTATTTTTACATACATTTCAGAGTTATGTTGTATCCTTGTACATACACAAAGTTGACATCATGTTTTTTTAAACAACTTTTCTTTATATTGCACTTGTTTAAACTGCTTTATATTGAAATGAGTTCAGTAAGTGTTCATGAGTTGAGAAGAGCCAAGGTAAGTGTTTCTTTCAGATTCCCTTTCAAGCCTATGTTTGTTAGCATTCCAACTCGCACACTCGTACATTCAATGTACTGATGCCAGTTGGCCTGCATTTTATTATGATGCAGACACAGGTAACTAGGATCGGCATCCGGCGTATCGTTGATCCAGTGAGCAGTTCAGAGTCTGTTGGTGAGCCTCTTTGCGTTCCAGAGGACTCCTTTTTATTGCTTTCTAGTTAGCTCATTAGGATGTTGTGGGGTCTGTCCCAACATCAATCTCAGTTGTTATTAGAGGCTTCATAGACAGTCAGATATTAGTCCTTTGAATCTTTTCATTATCTTTTCTTATTCTTAAGACTTGGGTTGCCACTTTTGGCCAAGTTGAATGTTTAATCTTTAAAACATTCTCAGTTATTTTGTTATTCAGTTAAGTTAAGTTCATTTATCATTATAGATATGAATTTTGTCTTCCGCTGAGTTAAGTAAGCCAAACCAAGGGTTCGTTTGAGGCCAGCAATGGTCTTCGAGTGCCAGCCACGTCCAGGGTGTAGGCTCGGGGAGTGACACAACGAGACTAATGATTGGGGTGCAGCTAAGAAAACATCGACTGGTAATGGTTTTGAAAGTAGGGGGGAAAAGGTGAAAGAGAAGGTTTTTTCTCTGATTCCCAGTCTAAAGCTGATGAATCTGATAATTGGGCAGCGAATAAAACTTTTGTACCCTCTTCTGGTCGAATATTTGATAGGAGAGGGAGTTTTGGGTCAAACGGTAGTGATTCCGATTCGGATCGGTGGACCAAAAAGAAGGAAGATGAAGGTGGACGGAGATTTGCCTCCGGTGGTGGTGCATTCGACAGTTTAAGAGAAAGAAGAGGTGGGTTATTGGGTTTATGGGTTAAAAGAATGGTCAAACAAGTAGTTTATTAGGATTAAGACACGTGTACAGAACGAGAGGTCCGTTAGTGAGAGGGGCATGTGTGTACCGATAATTGGAAGGCAAGGGCTTATGTGGACGCAAAGTATAACGGATGGCATAGACGTATCATTTATCAAAGTATAGCCAATTGTTCTTCAACTCTAACCATTCTTGAATCAATTAATAGACCTCTTGTTTTCATCTCATCTGCAAGTTGCAAGAAACATTCAACATTCATACATAGTAGGTGACAACATCCACGAGGATGTCCTTCAATCAAATATTTGATAAACTTCGCTCCAATTAAAATTGATCTGTGCACTCTTTTTTTTATCCAACATCAAAATAATTTGCAATGATACTAATTAAAAATACACATTTTGCCAGAAACACCATGACGTGATATTCCTTTGCCATCCTATTTGACAAGTAAATGAATTAATTTTAAAACTATAATGGCATAAGAAAGAGCGGAATATTCTTATGATGGCAATTTGGAACAAATATGTAACGTAATTTGTAAACAAAGAAGAGATAAATAATAATACTATATACAATTTCAACAAAACATAAGATAAGTCTTAGGCTTAATTCTAGAATAGATAAATCTAGAAGTAAATAAGAAACTAGCCCAAAACATCATTCGAACAACAAAATATGTTTTTAAACGACATCACTCAATATAAACCAAGTTTGCGCATAACCCATTTCTTTCTAAGCTCTGGAGCCAAGCAACAAAAAATCCAGCATTTCTCAGGTCAACAGTTTGCATAGTTCATTCATCATCGAAGTCTAATTCCAATATCAAAGGCATTAATTTTTCAGCAGAAGTGTTTTTTGGTTCATGTTGTAGCCTTATTTGTTCTTCAGCTATTGTTGTCCATCTATCAACAGATTTGGCCAAGCTGTTTTCAGTAGAATTCTTAATTCTCTTGGGACGTGATGTCAAAGTTGGTTGCTAATCTAAATGACTTTTTCCTGCTCTCTTTTCTTGATTAGATGATTGAGTTACTTCAGGACTAGTAAAGTTCATGTTCTGAACAAAATATCCATCATCCGGGTCAACAAATTATGTATCTTCAGGAGCAGGTGTGGTAACTTTTTCAGCAGCTATATCATCATCGGTGAATTCACTTTGAAAATCTTCGACATCATTAATTTCACACCCATTCCTATCATCACCGATAGTATCTCCAAAAATTAAGGCCAAAGTATTATAGTCTGGCAATGTTTCCGTCCTATACTTAGAATTTTTTGGATGTGCCTATTATATTATCAATAGTCTTAAATCAGAAAAATAAATAACATAAATTTAAACTATATTGGGAAAAAAAAATAACAATATATATAACTCACTGCAAGGTATTGCTCCCAGACATCATCTTCAACATCAACTTTTTGAATTTCTTCATTCCACCCAAATTCACTATGTTGTGACATTTTGCTTCATAGTAGCATATATCTTCTTCAAAGTCCTCATCCTATTTTTCATTTTAGTCTTATCTAATTTGTCTCCATATAGCTTGTTCATTTCTTTTTCTACACTATCCCATCCTTCGGTGGTTAAGCCTCCTGGTTGTGTTCTTTCCAACTTAACTTGTTCAACAATAAAGTAAATGAAGTGTCACGACCCGATTCCTCAAGTCATGAAGGCACCTACTATAACCCACCAGTAGGTAAGCCAACCCGTAACCCGGAACAACAAGTAATGGGCCTGATGGTAGAAACTAAACAAGAGTAGGCAAAATTTAAGATAACAACATAACCAGGAGGAAGCAAACAAAAAAATATATATAAAAAAAGATCTCTCCCAGAACCTGGAAGTCACTAGTACAGAGCTACTATTATCTGAGTCAGCAGGGCCCTGCTCCAATCTGGAGAACTGATCACGAAGCCTATCCCTGACGCTCCGTGGCATGAACCGGGCCAAGAAAGCCTTTGAGAACTCACTCCAAGATATAGGAGGCGATCCAACTGGCCTGGACTCTCGATACGTGCACCACCACTGCCTGGCTGGCCCACGGAACTGATGAGTGGTGAAGTCAGCTCCTCTCGACTCCAAGAGGCCTACTGACTGTAGCTGCTCCTGGCAAGTGAGCTGGAACTCGTGGGCGTCCTCCCCGATCGCCCCTGAGAATATCAGTGGTGCCAACCTCTGGAATACCCCGAGCATCTTCTGCTTGCGCAGTGGCATCTCCCTATCCTTTAAGTCTGGCAGGGCGGTCACATGAACTGGTGGGGCTGAACTTCTGGTGCCACTGTGGCAGGCTGACCCTACGGCGCTGGAGCAGCACCAGTTCTACTATCCGAATTTGACTCCGTCAAGACACCCTAAACAGCACCTAAAACTTGTGTTCCAAAATGGACCACAATTTGAGAATTATCGGGTAACTGTGAGCATGCTTTGTGTTATTAATTGACCCTCCTCGCTATGTGAAGTGCTTGCATGCTTAATTACTGTTTATTTGAAGCATGTTGGGCCTTAGTTTAGGTTTGACTAGGGCTTGCCTTAGAAATACATGATTCGGATCCAATAGGCCTTAGTTTTTCCCCGACGTCGCTCGATCGACTTAAATCCCTGTAGACTGGTGTAGCAAACTTGAGTAGTTTGGGCCTTAGCTAGGCGATACATTTTCTCCGACTATAGTTATCCTTATTTTCCCCGATGTTACGGCTTCACGAGTTACATCGGCGACACTATATCTGCTTCGCGATTGAATTTGAATTTCGATTCGGTTCCAAGGACTTACATTGATTGGTTACGTATGGACAGCATTCCACAGACATTTATGAGTGTGGATCGATTAGGACTCTTTCAGCAGCTATATTGGCACCTTTATAGAGTATCCGGTTCAAGGTCCGGCCTCTATTACCCAGATACTTATATAGAGCATCCGGTTTAAGGTTCGGCCTCTATTGCCCAGACACTTATATAGAGCATCCGGTTTAAGGTCTGGCCTCTATTGCCCAGATACTTATAGAGCATCCGGTTTAAGGTCTGACCTCTATTGCCCAGATACTTATATAGATCATCCGATTAGAGTTCCGGCCTCAGATAGTTGATAATTGTGATTGGTTACTTGGGTACTTCTAGTGAGCATCCGATTAGAGTTTCGGCCTCAAATACTTGATACTTGTGATTGGTTACTTGGGTACTTCTGGTGAGCATCCGGTTAGAGTTCCGGCCTCAGATACTTGATACTTGTGATTGGTTACTTGGGTACTTCTGGTGAGCATCCGGTTCAAGGTCCGACCTTCATACTGTCAGATTCTACTAATTAGAGTTGAGGTTCTGGTTTGATGTTCTCCGTTCTTGGGTTCTTATATGCAATTCTCTTTAGTTATTGTTATTCTGTGTACTCGTCGGGCTTATGAGGGTTCGTTCGGGTTTTAATTTAACTTATGCACGAGTGTACCTTTTGGGATTATGGGGCCCAGTTAGGTGTAGTTAGCTTATAGATTACTTTAGTTAGTTCTTTCTACACTCATGTGCATTCCATTGTTACTTAGATTTCCGCTCTTGACCTTCGTTTTGTGTTATTCCTTCTTTTCATATTGCCTTTACTTTTCAAGTTCAGTCGGCCTATGATGGCTACTGGGTACCTGTTGTCTTGGTACTCATGCTACGCTCTGCATCTGTTTCGTGATGCAGGTCCGAGCACCAGTGGCTAGCGTTGATCCAGTTTTGAGTAGTCTGATCCGGAGACGGGGGTGAGCACACGACGTTTTGTACTATTTCAGTCTCCATCTGTATATATAGACTTGTCTTTTACCTTTCGAGACAGTCCAGTTTCTGTGGTCCAGTTTTGGGATTTGTACTCGTTTTGTTAGTAGCTCTGTACTAGTGACTTCCAGGTTCTGGGAGGGATCTTTATTTGTATATATGTTTGGTTTGCTTCCGCCTGGTTATGTTGTTATCTTAAATTTTGCCTACTCTTGTTTCTGCCCTCAGACCCATTACTTGATGTTCCGGGTTATGGGTTGACTTACCTACTGGTGGGTTATAGTAGGTGCCATCATGATTCGAGGAATCGGGTCGTGACATGAAGTGTTCATCTTGAACTTCACTCCATTTGGTGTATGGTTTTCCAACCTTAGGTGTTTGGTTAGTTGTTATCCTACATAAATGAAAATATAAAACGCTAAAGCAGGCTATGATGTTAATTTGACAAGGTGAACTTGATTGTTCTTAGAGTAACACGAGGAGTAATGTACCTCATTCTCACATTTACTGGATAACTATGACTAATCACCTATATGAAGTATGGCAAGAGAGGAATCAAAGATTATTTTGGTTCGACGCATCATCTAGGAAGTGATGTACAAGACCAGTTTCAAGCCCAAGCGAGCAACGGTGATAGCTAACCTAAACTATTAACCCATTTAAAGTTTGGTTGGTAGGCTAGCTAGGAGTTGATATTTTATTTTGCTACTCACTGTTGCTACCAGTGATAATATTTATGCATTGTAACAATCAACTAGACAATTTTAAATACAAAGAATGTAAATGGGAAGAAAGCAAGAGCAAAGGTAGATCGACTGAGGCGAACTTCACAAAGTCATAAGCTAGTAAGACAAGGAAGAGAAATAAGCAAGCCAACATGCTTAAAGCCATGATTTATTAAAACCAAACGGATCCTGAAATTACATAACCAGATGATTGTCATTGTAGGAAATATGTATAACTGATTGTTAGAATCGATTTTCTAATTTATTATTATTATAAAAAATTAAATAAAAAATAATAATTCTCATATTTATTTTAATCTCAAGAACTAACAGGAGAAAATACAAAGACCAAATTCATACATAATCTACCTAGACATCAAATTATGAAAGTAAAATGAATCAAGAAAGAAATCTTACTTGAAAGAAGAAGTACAGGGTTTGTTGTTGTGCCGTTGTTAGAACTGAAAATGTCCAGACAAAAAAGGAAGAAGTGTCTTTTGGTATTCCAAACAAAAATATATTTTTTTAAAATATAATATTAAAAAAGAAAAAATTCTTTTGGCCAGAAAATAATGGCCAGAATGGCACATTTACACTATAAACAGGTTTACTTTTTGACATTCTTACCCTTATTTAAATATAAATTTATTAATTATTTTTTAATACATGAAAAGTTTTCCAATACATGGGGAATAGACTTGTTCCCGGATTCTCATAATTTTCATAAATACATGTTAATTTCAATTTCTTTTAAAAAGGCTACAAAATGATAGCCTTAATAATTTATTTTCTTTCCTCTACTTTTCCAATATAAATTATGAAGAACACAAATTTGAAATTTACAATTAAGAAATAAAATTTAAAATTTAAATGGCAAGATAAACACTAATAATATTAAATTTACAATAAATCTATCTCACACTCAATTCAAATTCAAGATTCATAAAATAATTTAACAAGTAAAATTATTAATCAAAAATGTCATATATTCTGGCCATTTATATACTACTACTACTACTACTACTAATAATAATAATAAATTATATTTCTCAACTTTGTGATTTAGAGATAATATATTTTTTGTTAAAAGAAAGTGGCTCACATCTATTTCAATTGTTACATATATAACTTTGATATAGCTAAAATCTTTTTTAGCTGACGGAAGTGAAAAAATTGATTCAAAATTATTTTTTGATAAAATAAAAATTATACAAGGTATGTTTAACCCTTCTCGCAATATTTTGAGGTATGCTTGAAGAGCCAAAATCATTTTTGGCTGACGGAAGTGAAAAACTTATTAAATATTTTTAACAAAATAAAAATATAAAAGGTATATTTGTCCCTTCTCGCAATATTTCGAGGTATATTTGATCCTCTTCATACATGAATTTTTGTCTTTTTATTTTTTATTTTTTTTTATCTTCTTTAATTCAGTGACTAATTTTGATTTACTATGTTGATGATCAAATTTATTTTTTCACTCATCTTATTGCAAAGTCTATTATAAATGCATCAACTTTTTTTACAACTACAAAATAAAATTCAATATAACCGCAAAAAAAAAAAATTAGTTTGCTTTTTACAAAAAAAAAATCATTTTATTTCGTTCACTATTTCTTTTTATTTCTCATGTTTTCCACACTAAAGAATGAAAGCAAAAAATTAAATAGGAACAACAAACTCAAATAATGATAAACAAATATATTCACGAGGGAGATAATTAAGACCCAAATTAACCGTTGAATTAAAAAAACTCAAAAATAAAATCACGTGAAAAAACTATCCGATTTACCTCTATATGAATATTGTTTGATTAAATAACTAAAATAAATAAATTAAAAATCTAAATTTTAACTTTCGTTAGTCAAAAGAGGATATATGAGTTATTTAATTAGCACATGTAAAAGTAAAAGTATATGTGACCTTTTTTTTATGGAATATATATTATATCTATATCACAAAATTAAAGAGTATATCAAATCTTTTTCTCCTAATAATAATCCAACATAATTTGCACAATATTATTATTATGAAGATCAAACAAACAATGTGGTATATATATTAATGAAGTGTAAAAAATATTCTAAACCTTATTTGATTATTCTATATCAATGTTAGTATTATATTAAAAAGAGAGTAGTCAACCTTGATATTAAGACAATTATATTATAAGAAATGACTTTCTTAATTCAAAACATCACTACAAAAAATGCATTATTATTAATAGTTATTTAAAACATCTAAGTCCCAAAATTATATTATTATTTTTCTAAAAGAAAAACACACACAATGTATGAACGGTTAATTAATTAATGAAGAACCGTATTAATCATTATCATTCAATTGTAAATTTCAGAATCCATATTTAATTTACTTAAGTATATTGTATATTGCTGAGAATTTCTGAGAGTAACGTGTTAATGTTAATTATAGTCTTATACTAGCACTATATTACGTCAGATTGATAACTTATAGATCATTACTCATATTTGTTATTAATATAACGTCTAAGTATATAATTTTATTAATTATTATGTTTAAATAAATTTAAGCTATTTATTTGAATATTTTAAAATATAATCTAAAACTATATTAATAACGACAATCAAAACTCGAAATACTTTAGAGATGGTGGATATCAAAATATTACAAAAATCATATAGTTCATTGGTGTCGATCCTATTTAACAACAATCATATCAAATATTTCATAGTTTTGCACCCTTACATTATGTTGACCTGATAATATGTGAACTATTACTTATTTATTATTATTAATATGAGTTCTAACTAAGTAAGTTTATGAATTTGCGTTTAAATAAATTTAAAATACTTATTTAAATAATTTTGTAAGTATAATTTGAAAATATTTCAATAAAGTCAGACAAAACTCAAAACACTTTATTTATATGATAAACATCAAAACATTATAGAAATCATAAAATTTGTATTACTTATAAGTATCTACCCTAATTAATTTTGTAAGAATAACTTCACAAAAAGATTTTTTTATAGTTCTAGTTTATTATTTAAAAATTATATTTTAATATAATTAGTTATAGATAAACTTAGTTGGAGGTGTAAGTGTATATTTCTTATAGTACATAAAGTGTAAATGTTTAAGTTTGAAATATAGAGAGTGTATTTAAATTTGAGTCATATTACAAAAAATAATTAATGTATTAATTATATATACATAGAGAATTTGACATTAAATCAAATAAATTATGATTTTTTTTGTGCAAATATTTTTTTTAGTTTCATTTCATAGGATGAATTTAACCAATTTAAGTGCTTAAATATAATTATTTATTTTCACCATATTCTTGTTTTTTTATAAGAAGAGCCAAAAAAAAAAAAGTCAAGAAGGAGAAGTAAAATGACGAAAAAAAAAAGAATTGAAGAAGGAATAAGGCATGGGACCCAGAAAATTCATCTTATCAAAATAATAAATGCTCATACTATTTAGAAAATATCAAAAAGTTAATTTTATTTTGGAGGGAAAAGGCTATAACAGTCTTTTTCACTATTCTGGCCAAATTCTAGCCACATTTTTCTGGCCATTTAGCACTCAATTCCTTACCCACAAGAATTGAGGAGTGTAATTACTCCCCTTCAATTACACCCAATTCCCCTCTTACCAAGTAATTACTTGGTCTACCAAACAGGATAAAAGAGAGTAATTACATCAATTACACTAATTCCCAATTCTATTGTGGCCTTCCAAACAGGCCCTTAGTATTTTAGTTTACTCAACCTTAAATAGTTCGCCTAATTGTTTAAATATGAGATTTCTAACTCAGACTTTAATAGGTTAGTTAGAAAGTGATTCAATTTTAGTCATTCAATTATTAATATTTTATCTGAAAATTCATCTAATCAATTTAAATAAATTTTGTTGATTTTATGAGCATTTTAATAGTATTATTAAATTGTGTTAAAGTGCTTTTTTTCCATTTCTTGTCTTATTACTCATTATGGTGCATTACTTCTTTATTTATATTTGGCTTAATTGAAATTCTGCATTGCTAAGAAAGTTGGGTGTATTGGTATCTATTTTGTGGTTTCTTGTCGAACGTGATAATAATCAACTATGATCATTACTTCTCAGTATTAATATTTTTTGTTATTCTTCCTCAGTTTTGTTAAGTAATCATCTAAGTTCAAAAAAAAAAAGTGATTTGTTATTATAATAATAACTCAATTCAAGTTGACTTGTAATAGCTTGTGCATGATTAGAATTATGCAAAATTTTATGAGAACTTGGGTATGTTTGGACTCTGAAATTCTGAAAATAAACACACACCGCATAATTTATTACTCTAAAAGTTTGCTTTTTGCTATGAGTGGTACTCCAATTTTCAACATTTTAAGAAAAGTCACGTTTCTTTTTAATTTTAAATAAAATTATTTTTCGTTTGATAGAAACATTTTCTGTTTTTCGACGATTTACTCATATTTTGAAAATAAATTCCTTAAAACATTGAGCAAAAAATTTAGAAATTGTTTTGATTAATTTTTTCAAGAATTGATATTACTGTCTGAGTGTTAGTTAGAACAGTAATATAAGTTAACACATTGATATATATAATTACAAAGACATATTTATGATTTGAATTTTATTGATTCAAAATTTTCTAAACTCGCAGTTCAGTTATTTTTCTTCATTTAGTGGGAAACATTTTCGTTGAAATTTTTTTGACACTCAACACGAAAATGTGACTTACTTTTTCAGATTATATTTTTTTTTATACCAAATTGAGGGCATCTCTTTCAATCTTTTTTGAGAGTATTCCCAAAGGGAAAAAAATGACAGAAAAAAAAGCTAACAAATTTGGACCTTACTTTTGGAATTTTGAAGAAATAATAGAAGAAGAATAAGAAGATGCGGGGAAAAGGATGAGTGCTTGATGGGCCTAAAAAGTCAAAAGAAAAAAAATTAATTATAAGGCGGCTGATTTTTAGGATTTGACTGAAAGTTTAAATTCTTTTTTTCATAATGAAGATCTCATCATATTCCCTAAGTTTCTATTTATGTTACGGGTTTAATTGAACACAAAATTTAATAAATAGAATTTGTAGAATTTAATATTTGACATTCACATTAAGGATAAAATAGTGAATTTAATGGTTAAATTATTTTTAAGTGTACAAATAAGATATTTTATTTTTGATATATATTTAAAAAAGGAATAAAATGTAATGTATAGTTTGAGACAGAAGAAGAATAAAAGTTTTTCGTTTTTAAAAAAAATAAATATATATCCATAGAATATTAAAAAAAATCCACTTTTCCCACCTTTGTCGATTGTTGCACGACTTATCTACTTCCACTCGTGAAAAAAAAGGCACAAAAAGCAACATAGACATCATGAGAAATTGAGATAGAAAGGTTAATTATCTTTGCCAGTTGCATAGTGAATGACCCCAATAGACCCGAGGGGTTGGGCTGTTGGAGGAGGATGGTGCCCGAACACGGAACGTAGTCAGGTAGGATTGAGGAGT
Source organism: Solanum tacnaense (assembly GCA_029582525.1). NCBI lineage: Eukaryota > Viridiplantae > Streptophyta > Magnoliopsida > Solanales > Solanaceae > Solanum > Solanum tacnaense. Next base: position 15,728 of record JAJOOD010004723.1, read on the forward strand.
TCAAATGCACCCTTTCAATAAAAATAAAAAATTTATTTATTCATGATTAAAAATATTTTTTATGTGTAAATATGTATATGTTGAGCTCAGCCTCTTTGTATGTCTTACCTCTTCATATTTTGAACTCCTTGATGAAAATTATGACTCTATCACTGTTTGACACGTATCCGATCAAAGAAACCACTATGCATACCGAAAAGGAAGATGATTGGTTCCAACGGGGACCATGCACAGGTTCCTCAGGTTACGATTAATTATCATTATGGACTTCATTCACAGGAAAAGAAAAAAAAACATGTTGATACGTCGATATACACTTTCCTCTTCCCAGGAATGAAGAATTTTCGAAAAAAAAAGATTTTCGTTTTTTATTTTGGGTACATGAAAAGTATTTTTGACATGTTACAATCTTGGCGGAAATGTCTCATTGTGGACTTGTCATTGGTTGTGTAGTAAGTGTCCCAATATGGAGCTGAGGGGCTAGCTAGAATAAAATAGAAGGGGACACATTTGAAACAAATTAATTAAGTACGTTGCATGTTATTACAACTCTCTAAAGTAGCTTTATTTTGGCTTGTTGCACTTGTGTCTTTGATCAAATTTTGAAATGGACCTTTATGGCTGTACTACTTGGACCCTGCTACAATTACAGATCAAAATTTTTCAGCCACTCAAGTGGATACAAGCAGTAGATTTGTCATTCCATAGATTTTAGCTAATATCTTGTGATAAGAAAGGGATCGAAAAAAAAGTCATATAGTGATTCAAAACATAGGCGAGACACGCTGTAGACTTCATACCAATTCATTCGTAAAAAAATCTTGCAATAACTACGGAAAACTACATAATGAAATTCCTAGAAAATATGCATATACACTACCGTCTAAAATGTGAAGGCAAAGCGTTACCAAAAAGTGTTGAGTAGCAATGAAAGTTCAAAAATAATAATATATGGTGTGTTTTGGTATGGTAGGAAAATATTTCTCATAAAAAATGTTTACTAAGAAAATAAGTGAATTTTATGTATTTTTTTCATGTGTTCATATCATAAGCAAAAAATATTATTGTAAATATATAACTTATATAAGTAAATATGATGGAAAATAGGATTGGGGGTAAGGGCATATGGTGGTGGAGATAGAAGCTTTGCGGAGAACATGAAGTATGCTGTAAGGTGGAACTTATTTTTCCTACCTAAACTAGAAATGTATTTGTTTTCGTAAAATAAAATATTTTTTTAATATATTAATCTACTAAACATTAAAAAAAAAAAAAGTTTCCTCCTGCCGAACACACCCATAATTTCCAATATTCGAAAGAGTTCACAAATTACAAGGGAAATAAATGATAGCGGAGGACAGAGCAAATTATTGGTGGAATATTACACATTGGGAGCAAGCGAAGGCACATGCCTGGACAAACTCTGTCTAGTTTTGATTAAAATCAAAATTAAATTAATTTAAATGATTTTTTTAAATATCAACATTAATTTGAAAAGAACTTATCATTCTTCATCAACATATAATTCTTTACTACTCCCTCCATTTCAAATTAATTGAATTGTTGAGACATTTTTCATTTTTCAAATTAAGTTAGTTATTCAGTTTTCAAGACTACTTTTAGAATATTCTTCTAATTGTACCCTTCATTAGTTAGTATTGGAATTAATGTTTAGTTATTTAATCATAAATTTGATTATAATTAATAAGAGTAAAAATGGAAAGTTATACCTAATTTATGTCTTAATCTTCTTTTCTTAAAGGATGTGAAACAACTCAACAATTCAATTAATTTGAAATGGAGGGAGTATTCTTTAATACGGTAGAGCAATAATTTTTTGGTATTATAATGAAAATGTTTTGTGATCTATAAGCTATAATTTTGAGAGTAGAAGCATATATAAACAAATCAAACATGTATGATTTGTTGTTTGATTATTTTTTCTTGGATTTGTTCTTAATATAATCAAACAGAACCAGATATTTTAGATTTATAGAAATTTAAACTTATGAACTGCCGTATCGTGTGATCGTTTGACAGAAAGTGTTAGTTAATGCTGAGATAAAAGGATTCTTACTTGGTTTTTCTGATTAATTTTTTTTATATTTTCTGAAATATTCCAGCTTATAGTTCAGGTACCGGTCACAGAATGCAAGAAGAACTTTAGCACTAAGCTTTCCAAGGTTCTTTACAGAATGTGTTACATAATTATTTTCTCTTGGGCTGTTTCCGATAAAAAAATTCCTCACCAAATTAGAGTTCCCTAAATGTTAAACTAAATTAAAAATCTCTTATGAAGAAACTAATATTACATGTTTCACAAATTTGATAATACAGGAAGTAAAAATATCTTGCAAGAATCCAAGACACAAATCTCACAACTCAAGTACGAAAGCAAACTCCATCCTTAAATTCAATTTTTGTTTGTTAGTAATTGAGGGTTAGATATCATCTTTATACACACAATGGTGGGACTTCCACAACAACCTTAACCTAGTAGTATATAATAATACAAGAATACCCCGAAAAAACCAGTATTCTGGATTTATTTACACAGGGGCAAGCATCAAATTCACCCAACACCACAATGAGCCAACAGAGTTGGCTTCCGGTCACCACCACATCAAATGGCATTCAAGGTTGGAGGGGCAATGGGCATTGAGTGCACACGAGTAAAAAGAAAAGACAAAAAACTTATTCTATCTCCCAAGATGATCACGAGTGAAGAATGGATGCCGCAAGGCTTCCCGAGCAGTTAATCTTTCTGAAGGATCATATCTAAGAAGTCCTTGCAAAAGATTAATAAGATCACCAGCAGAGTGATCCACATGCTGCATGATTATGTTCTGCAATATAAAGCACAATTATTAGTAAACACCATGCAAATTCATTCAACCAAACTGCATAAAAAAAAAAGGATTAGAAAAAGTACCTGAAGACGGGCCAACTTCAACACAGCTTTAATACTATCCCGGGAAGTTGCCCCCTCAGGCCAGTCCAACCTTCCTCTTCTAACATACTTCTCCGCTTGACGGCTGTGATTAGAGTAGGAAGTAATTCATCAATTTACATAGAATAAGGAAAGAGTCATCTCTCTAATTGAATCAAGCGAGCCGCTGTTGAAGTAGACAACAAATCTATGACTTACTCCACTCTTTTCAGCATGTGCTGAGGCAGAGGGCCCAGTACTTTCTCCATCATAGCAAGGTGTTCTAAATTCTCGTGTGTTTGAAACAATGCTTCTCCCTAAATGAAGTTGCAAGACAAATCAGTTGGCAACAAATAATTGAAGGAAACCAAGGTTAATCCAGATTGAACAGAGCTTACCGAACAAAGTTCCACAAGGATACAGCCAACACTCCATATATCACAAGGATAGGACCATCCAAGACCTGAAATAGATGTGGTCAATTGAATGCTTCGTTGATGCAAGAATAATGGAGAAAACACCTAGATATTTGAACTCCTTACCTAGAATAACTTCAGGTGCACGGTAATGACGAGTTGACACAACATATGTCTGATTCTGACGGTCGTATGTAGTGCTACCAAAATCAATTACCTTTATAGCACTTGATTTTGGGATTCTTTTATAGTAAGAACCATCTTTTGGTGACCTAGAAGACACCTGTATTAAATAATTGGCAAACATGAGCAGTAGTATCAAGAACAAATTACGAAGTAAGGTTGCGTTCAACACATATTGAAGTACACAAAAAAGGGCATAACCAATCAAATAAGCTTACCTTGTAGTCAGGAACCTTTACATATTCTGGGGAGGTGAGAAGTATGTTCTCAGGCTTCAGGTCAGTATGGATAAGGCGCAGATCATGCATAACTACAAGATAAGCCAGATCATAATCAATTACAAGACGGTATATAGTTAGAAAAGTAACTGGAAAGTATGCATGATGACACTATTCAAATGAAGTAATGATAAATACAATGCAATACGGTCCTGATCATGAGGTACATTTTATATTCAGCACAAGCCTATCTGCATCTAATATATATGCATGATTGAAGAAAAGAGAAGTGCTCAAAGCTTTTTTTACACACATGCTACACAATCCAACAGTTGTCTTCCAATCTCACGGACAAGATCAATGGGAAATGAACGGTAATTGTTTTTCCGAAGGAAATCATATAAGCTTGGTCCAAGCTTCTCAAAGACCTGTTAAAACCATTTAAGTTCATCCAAAATTTTAATCCCCATAAGATTGTTAGGTGGGGAAATTAACCCATCCAAATCAATCATATATACTTACAATACAGATATGATTACGATAGTCAAACCAGTTCCAAATTTGTACGCAACTGCAAGGAACAAACCAGTTCAACACTTGACAAATAACAAAATTCCCGTGAATGAGTACACGGATTACAATAACAGTAGATTTAACAGGCAATTACTCACCGATTGCCATTGTCATGTTTACCAAGCTGTTGAAGCATTTCAACCTCAATCATTGCTGCATCACGATACTTCTTCATACCCCGAACAATTTTTATAGCCACCATTTCTTTCCTTTCACGATCCCAGCATTCTAGGACCTGACCGAAAGTACCTTCACCCATCTTACTGTGGATCTTATCTACATTACAGGAAAATCTAAAAACCATTAGGGGGATATAGAGCAGATAAGAGAAATACACAGTACACATTCCACAATACTCTCTTCCTTCTTTATTCATTTTAAAGAATCATTTTTGTTATGAATCAAAATAAAACCGAAATAGATGACCATCAAATCAAAGGAACAAATAGGAAACATTTAAAAGCTGATAGACATGATAATATCAACTATATTGCTAGTACAGTAGGATTTTAGGAAAAGGTAAATCTGTCAAATCATTTAATATAATATTAGGGTGCATAAACTATTATGTGTAACAGAAGTAATCAGATGGTCAGCATAGTAACCAAGGCACCAAAACATAAGTAGAATTTTTTGGCGATGGTAAAGATGATTACAGCGTGATGTTAAATTTTCTCCCAGCTCAAACACAAAATGTCCATCCTTGTCATCTTCTCTCCGAGGGGGAGAACCATTTTGAGCCACTCCCTTAATAGTAAAGGGAGCACTAGTAAGGTCAGTGAGTTGCCTTGAAGATGCATAGCTTGTCACATTCCCAACATCTTGTCCACAAAACAATCCTAGCTGAGCCTACACACAGGCATTCCATTCATGGTATCTTAATACAAAACTAATTTTATTATTACCTTTGGATGCCTTCAAAGTAGTAAATAGAATTCACAAAACATAACATAAAGTAGCAATGTTAATAATAAAGGACTGGGAAAAACAATCAACCAGTAACCAAATACCCATAAATCAATAGTTGGAGCAAAATACAGAAAACAAAGCGCCGCAATCGCAATAATATATCCCAACTTCCAAAATTTATGAAAGATACTACCACAAATCGTCTGCAAAGAATTATTTTTTTATGCAACAACTCTACAGCAAAAAACATTGTTTGGAAAAACTTGCATTTGTTTATTTCTCTAAAAGTTAAGATAGAGTTCTAGCCAATTGTGCAACAGTTCATCAGGCAAATCAATACAGTCCACCCTCTTAACATAGAAATCAGATACACAAGAGGTTTTTTTTCGAGAACTCGAATTAACATTATGATATCCTTTCACATAAAATTTTAGTCGAAAAGAACTATTCAAATTAAATTGAAACATCATAAATAATCACAAAATCTCAAAAACAGATGATTCGTGTCAGATCTGATTATAAAACGGTCATCAGGAAAGAAAAAGAAAGAATCGTTAACATATAAGTAATTTTTACCCTCACGGCTGAAGAAATAAAAATCAAACCCTGAAATACAAAAACCCAGCTAAAAAAATACCATATCATGTCGGTTATCAATAATAAAAAAAAAATACCATATCATGTAAGAACAACAATAGATCTAATCTAGAAACAACACAGAACACATAAATACTGAGTCTTTCCCATACCTGACGCGAAATATACCTAAATCTTGATCAGATCTAGCAAAACCAAAGCGAAAAAAACAACAAAGATAAAATAAAAAGATCGATGAATTAGAGGATAGATCTAATACCTTAGGTGGTTCAGGGAGAACATCCCAGCCCAGACGCGCCCTCTTTCTTGGCCGCCGGTCAAGATTCGTCAACGGAAAACCGGTCACGCGCTCCGTCTCCATGGCAGAAAGCTTAGAAATCTAGAGAGAGAAAATAATAGCGAAGAAAGTAATGATAAGACGGAAGAGATTGATGCGAAATAACAAACCCTAGGGGTATCCACCTAATATTGACCTAACAAATTTTGAAGAGTCGGTTAATCTCAAATCGAAACCGAACAAGTGTCGAGATCGTGTCCGTTCGCGACCTTATCACATTCAAGCTAATATCGGGTTGTATTCGGACTTTTTAAAGCTGGATTAGATGTGTGGGCCTTAACCATGTAATGACCCATTCTCGGGCTTCTCTTTGCTTCTACAATATAAAGGCCCAACATTGGCCCATAAAAAAGTGACAAGTTTTTGCAAGGATTGTTCCTACTTCCTAGTAAAACATAACTTATGCCTTGCGAACTTTATCTTATGACTTTTTTTCCAAACCTTAAAAAAGTTGTCTTGTTCAACAAAAATTTAGAGAACTTAGTCTCTATCGGCATAAGTTTGTATAAATAAGTTATGTCTACGAAACTTCTTTTCCTTAATAAAAATAACAAAATAGAGACACATAAAGAGAGGAACCTTCGGAAAGACGCCATCATGAATCGTATTTTTTGAAATGAGGTCCTAGATAACACGACATGAAGACTTCGGGGTTAGCTCACCCTTGCAGGATTGTGAGTCTTTGTTACGAACATAGAACATATGTTGTCTGTGGCATATATAAGGGGCATGATGACTTGACGTCATCCTCATCTTCTCCAACATATTATCGGCAGTTCATTCAAGATTTTGAACTCAACAATGGCAACAAAAAACGAGGATTGCACTCGTTGCAAGAGTTAACACAATACCTTACTACACGAGCTGACGAGAACCATGCACTATTTGTGCCGGCCTTCCCTAAGACACCCCTCTCTTTTGAGAGGATTTGTGGTATGTCAAGCCTTGGTAAGGTTCTTCCCTAATTATTATTTTTTTTATAACGAAAAATTGAAAAATATTTTAAGCCACCAAAAGAGAAGAAAAAAGAAGCTTATATTGGTGCTACTATATAAATCCAAGAATCTCTGCGCAATACTTACAAATAAATTAAAACGAAAAAAGTATTGTATTAAGTATGTAATATAGAATAAAAATTTAATTAAAAACATTTCAAGAGCACTAATAATAGTAGGGTTTTTTTTCTCATCACATAAGAGGGCATTTCAAGAAATACCATTGGTGAAATTCCGTTGTAAGTTTTTAATTTGCCTTGATGATATTGATTATGAGAATTTTTGTACTATTTTCAGACATATTTTCTTTTAAAATAATTGAAATGTCTCGTTATTACTTGTTGATGAGCAATATTATCAATTCCTCCGACATTTTGTTTGACCCCATCTTTTTCCTCTCTTTATCATCTTTAATTTTGGCGCTAAGATTTTGCCTGTTGGAACTTCTTGAGTAAGGACCCAAGTAGATAGTACTAGATAGCAAAACAGAAGTTACAAACAAATACGGTAAGGATTTTCCTTTGACATCAATATTACTATTTAAGTATCTCTCTGGTCGGTACTCCTCAGCCATAATTAACAATTGAAGCACAAGTGACCAATATGATTATATAGAAACATATACTTATGTATGTACGCTTTGTTGGATATTTTTTGTACTAAATAAATAGAGGTCTTAAATTGAACATACACATTTGTTTATGAAAGAGGATGATTATTATGAAAAGTCATTTTGTAATTTATAGAGGTATTAAATTGAACATACATACATGTTTATAAAAGAACATGACTATTATGAAAAGTCATTGTTCATAAAAGAATAATACTATTATGAAAAGTCATTTCTTAAGTTCTTAAAATATAAGAACTCTTTAGAAGTAGCAAAGAAGAAAAATCTACATGCATGTATATATACTAGGGCTTTGTTGTATCCTGAAGATATATATCAAGACTTTATTATTTCCGAAAGGGAATTCTTCTTCATTTATGTTTCATATTTAATTTTCTAACACTTTTTAGAGCTTGGCAGTCTGTTTTGGTTGCTCTATTATTTATATCATTTTTAAAAAGAGGAAGCTGTTGTATAACAGCCTATGAAATAATAAACATCGCTATAAATATTAAATATAATATTTATTTGATTCAATAATCATGACTTACGACTTTCTTTACTTTGTGGTAATCCACCTTTCTTATACCCTACAAAAATTATATATATTTAATCTGATTTAAGGACCTATGGCTACTTTAATATCACGTTGAAATATATATGTTATTATATCAACAAAATATTTAAACGATTAGGGATAACATACTTTATTTACGACATTGAATTAACAAAATATATGACTCAAATCTTCACACATTGGTTTTATCACTAAATCATATTGTAATTAAATAATATCATTTTAACTTAATATAGGACTTAACTATGATAAATTAGTAGGATTTCGTATAAACACCGAAGGATTTTTCAAAAAAAAAATCTTCAGACTATTGAATTATTAAAATCTCAAGAACTAAGGTTGTAAATACAAGTTCAAGTCACCAAAAGAGCAAAAATGTGGGAAGGGGTAAAAAAGATAAAATAGAATTATGATCCTACCACTTGTATCAAGTCCGCCATGAGTTAATTACTTTTTAAAGTAGTACTGCTAGATTTATCCTACCACTTGCATCAAGTCTGCGCCATGAGTTTATTGCTTTTAAAGTAATATTGCTAGATTATTCTTTCAACTCGGCAGAATTTTTATTTATTTTTAATTTGGTGTTTAGTATCTCTATTATTGCCTAACTAAATTCGGATTTACATCTGAAAATTTCACACTCGGGGGCAAAACGCTAATAAAAACAGCTCTATAACCAGGGGGATTCAAACCTATTAGGAATGAAAATACTTCCACTTCAACATAATACTATATTTTTATTGGTAACTTTGGGATGAGTTGAGTACAACGCAAAGAGGGATAAAGAGAGGACCCCTCCAAGGTATTCAGGACCGCGATTTCCTTAAAAGACAACTTTTTATTGCTATAGCGATGACTGTTTATATAACTATAACAAATATACTAGGAACGAACATTAAAGAAAATTTACAAAATTCAAATGCGTGGAGTTGCAACGACTAAGAGAGGGAACTTTCGTCTGACTGTAATTCCAAGAGCTTCATCCACATCCAAGTCTTCCGCTTTTGCTCCATTTGGTAACGAGAATTCAAAATGAAACAACATTCTTGCCAATGCCAACTCATTCACAACCTTAGCGAATGTGATTCCAGGACAACCTCTTCTACCCGCACCAAATGAAATTAACTCGAAATTTAACCCTTTGTAATCTACACAACTATCCAAAAACCTTTCTGGTTGAAACTCCTCCGGATTTTCCCATATGGTCGGGTCCCTAGAGATAGCCCAAGGACAAACAAAGACTTGAGTTCCAGCAGCCACGTCGTAGCCCAATACTTTGGTGTCCTTTATTGCTTCCCGAGGAAGCAATGGCACCGGAGAATGAAGACGTAGACTCTCTTTCATCACTGCAATTAAATAAGGCATGTTCTCCAAGTCTTCCTCTGTCACGTTCGACTTCCCTTGAGTTACTTCCCTCACCTCATCTCTTAATTTTCGCAACGTGTTTGGATTTCTGATGAGTTCATTCATTGTCCATTCTAAAAGAGTGGAGGTTGTATCTGTTCCTGCAGCAAACATATCCATGATAATAGCTTTAATCGAATCCATTTCAACGTTAAAACCGGACTTGTTTTCTTTTTGAACTTGAAGCATGAGGTGGGGTGTTAAAGAATGACAAAAGTCCCACATCGGTGGTTAATGAGATGGGTGGACTCCTTATAAGGCTTAGACAATCCTCCTCCCTCCCTTTGAGCTAGCATTTGGGGTGTGAGTTAGGCCTAAGACCTAATTTAACATGGTATCAGTAAGACCTAATTTAACATGGTATCAGAGCAAGGCCCATCTCACCAGATGTTGGGACCCCCAAAATCAAAAATTGCCCACGCACCAGATGCTAAGCACTGGGCGTAAGGTGGGGTGTTAAAGAATTACAAAAGTCCCACATCGGTGGTTAATGAGATGTGTGGACTCCAATTAGGTTATAAGGAGTCCACCCATCTCATTAACCACCGATGTGAGACTTTTGTCATTCTTTAACACCCCACCTCACGCCCAGTGCTTAACAAAGCAATATATCCACAAAGTCTGCTGATCCTTCCTCTTTCTCATCTATTTTGATCTTCTCCTTGTGTTCTTCAATTACACCTTCCAAAAATGCACTAAACTCCACAGCTACTTCGTCCACTTTCGCATTTAAACCGTTGAAACGATTCACCCACGCAAGCCATGGCATGTAATCGGCGATGTTATAATTCAACAAGCTCTATTACCAATGACTTGAATTTTTTCCCTTCTTCGCCGTCGCAATACTTCCTTCCTAATGCCACCCTGCAAAGCACGTCATTCGTCATGCTCACAAACAACTCCGTCAAATCGACAACTTGTGAATAGTCAATTGAGTGGTTAATCTTTCGGAGAAGAAGAGAAGTCTCTTCTTCCCTGATTTTACTAAATGATTGGACTCTTTTGTTGTTCAAAAGCTGAAGCATACAAATACTTCGGGCGTTCCTCCAGTACTCACCGTATGGAGTGAAGGCCACGCCTTTTGGGCAGAAAAAAAGCTTGCTGAGAATAATGGAGTTAGCAAAACCCAGGTCCTGGATTTTCATGATCTGGGAAGCTGATTCTGCTGAGGAAGCGATTAGTACTCGGACGCTGCCGAACTGAAGCATCATCAATGGGCCAAATTCGTTCGTTAGTTTTTGGAGAGAGTGGTGTGGCTGTAGGCCTAATTGATGAAAGTTTTGGAGGAGATGGAGGAAGACTTTTCTTGGATTTTTTGGATGAAAAACGAAAAAATGATAGCAGACCACATGAAAATAAAAATAAGAAAGAAAAAACTGCAAATGAAGAAATCATTTTCTTTTACGATCGAAGAAAATGATTAAGTATGCATATACTGGATGAATGGAGTTGTCCTCCTTATATAGAAGAGATGAAAGGGCAAAAAAATATAAAACAATAATAAGCATGTGAATTGTGATGCAGCTAGCCTATGAAGGACAAAGAAGGTGGAGACTGTTTTGAAAAAGTAAAGTGCTTATAAGTATTTTGTGAGGCCTTAATCCTTTAAAGAACTTGCGCCCCCATTCGACATGAACTCGAATTCTATGGTCTAATAGAGGCTAACTTAGATAAAATAGCGTTGTAGCTAGATTCAAATCCAGGTCTTGTGGGTGGTTATTCTAGCTTGTACCAGCAACACAATGACAAATTTATACTATTTATGGATGCACGGTTAATTATATCCTAATTTATGTCAGTTTCACAAGATAGATATATACATATACATGTGATTTTTTTCAAAGTTAAGGGGTGCACGTGCACCCAATCTATAGGGTGGTTCCGCCTCTGGCTATGGACATAAAATTATATTTTTCACATCATAATTAATATCTAGCAAGTTATGCTTCACGTAAATCATGCCCTTAAAAGAACTTAATGCCCTGCTAGGCTGCTACACATAAGCTCTAATATTGCTAAGGGCAAAGATCACAATCCGTCTATTTGAAAGACAAAAATTAAAGATCAGCCCATTTGAAGGAAAAAATCTTAAGAAGTTTCATAGATGTTGCATTTGCGTCACCTCTATTTATAAAATAAAATAAATTTTCAGCCCTCCACCTATAATTAATATAATATATCTGTAGTCAATTTCGGAAACTTTAATTAGATTTGAATAGAAAGACTTGCGAAAAAAATCAACTTATAAGACTATATAAACCAGTTCCATGCTTAATTTCTAGTTTTCTACACAAGTCACAACTGAAAGGAACAAACCAATTATTCAACCACTTCACAATTTTTATACGTGTAATTCGAACTCTATTTATTTATCATTCCGGTTAAAATCTCCTATTCATCATGCTAATTAATCGATCTATACTTATCTAATTAGCAGTTTATAGTAATTAGTAACAGCACATTAATTTTTTTTTTATCTGCATCGATATTTATATTAAACTAATAGATGTTTAATATGTATTTATATAAATAAAAATTCTTTTTCTTGACCATCATGATTAGAGAACATATATTCATGATAATTTTATCTCTCGCACAAACTAATTAAGGTTGTGTCTTATGCAAGCTTTCATATGGTAGATTATCATTCTTTAAATCAGAAAAAAAAGGTTATCGTGCTTGCTTTAATACTTGTCTTGTAGGCAGTAGCATAATCAAAATTTTCACTAATAAGGAGATTTGAAATATGAAAGAAATAAATACATGAAAAAAATCAAATGAGATTCAACATATCTAAGATATATTTTTTTAAAACCACCAAAGGTATAAGCAAAAATACAAAGTTGATGCGTTGGAGTTTTTGTTCAAACCACCTTGAGAAATAAGAAATAATTTTTGCTAGGTATAGATAGTATAGTTTATCATCAAAAAGAGATTCCAATAAAATCCATTGATTTTACCTAGCTACGCCCCAACTTACAAGTTAATTAAAAGCAAAATTGTTTCGTTATAGCCGTAAACCTAAAAATGTGCATGTGAATGGTAACCACTGAACATGATGTTAATCGTAGAGCAAAGCTAGTGCATGTTTTTATTTATTTATTTTGGTTATTCAATCTATGTGCCATAAAACTGACGATAAACAAATTAAATGAAGTCTGCATTTACCAGAAAAATGCATGCATATAGATGTAGCCATCTTAATAAACAAATACAATTTGACAGAACTGATTACATATGTAGGCCACCTAAACAATTGATGTATAAGTGAGTCAAGTCATGACCCATCATTAACTAAAAATATTTTTTGTTTTTTTATAACTAGGAAGTCTGCCTTGGTGGCGCCACTTTTTTAGTTAATATATATATTACACTCGCGGTGATGTGGCAAATTCGTGAATAAACAATGTACATGTGGCATTTTGAGTCAAAATAACAATGAAAAAATTATGACAAAAAAGGAAAACTATTTTTAGGTCAATGTCCACCCATCATCACCTCTTCAACTTTTCTTTTCCAGAATGACGCCGTACATCATTGTCGCCGCCACCATCACCTTCGCAAACCGATCCTTCTTCAATTTCATCATTATATCCTCTTTGTTTCATGTTTGGACAAAAATTGAAGAAAAGTCAATAATTAATGGTGAAATTGAGCTATTTCAATGAAAAAAAAATCTATTTTGAAAAAGAAAAGTCAACAATTAATCTTTTTTTCTTCTTCTTTTGGTATGAATAGCAGATCATTAAATTCTAAAATAGAAAAAGATGAAGACTTTAACAATAACATTGTTACCCACTTCCCCTGCTACTCATCGACCGCCGACCACTTTTTCTTTTTTTCTTCTTTATCATAAATCAACAATGGCAGATTTAGATTTAAAAATAAAAAAGGAAACAAAATTTTAAGAGAAAAATAATGTTTTAAGATCTGGAGGAAAAAAACAAAGCGAAATATTAACGGTAAAGGTGATGTCGTTGTTTATATTGCAAATTTGTAATTTTGCTTACTTCCATACAATCAAGCAATTCTAGATCTGACAAAAAAAACAATCAAGTGGAGACGTTAATGGCAGAGGTGATGTTGCTCAAAAGAGGAGGAAGAAATGAATGTGAGAGCAGCGATAATGAAAAATTTGAAAAATTAAATGATCATTAAGATAAAGGAGATGAAAGTAGCTAGAGAAAAAGATTAGAAGAAGAAGGAAAGTGTATGATAGCATCAGCAATACTGGTGGCTGCCGGAGAAAGTGATGCGACAAACACAAGGAAGAAGAAAGAGATTTTTTTTTAAAAAAGTCTAATTAAATGTTTTCACGCGCTCATCAGACTTGAATTACACTCAAAATGCCACATAAGCAAAAAATGCTCAAATGGTCTATCAATTCGAAGTACTATAGGTGTTCAATAGGTACAAGCCTTAATTGAGGTGTCTAAGTGAATTATGCGGACAACTTTAAGGGGCTACCAATGACTTAAGCCGCCACCTAAACAATTGATGCATAAGTGAGTCAAGTCATGACCCATCATTAAATAAAACTATTTTTTGTTTTTTTTTATAACTAGGAAGTCTGCCTTGGTGGCGCCACTTTTTTAGTTAATATATATAAGTATTATATTTGATCCAAAGTAGACTCCCTCAGTCTCAATTTTCATTAATATATACTCTACTTTGATTCAAATTATACTCCCTCATCAGACCGGTTAATTCATGCAAGATATTTGGAGTACCAGAGTTAAAACACTTAATTTTAGGGGAAAATAATTATAAACATATATTTCTTATATTTATACCCCATTGAATAATTACACTATATACCTCCTAACTAATTTCGCTTAGTTGATACTAAATCAGTATCATATACTGTATTGGTATCATTAAGACTGATAATTTTGCTTAATTGATACTAAATTAATATATATATACTATATACTCCTATAATATCATTGACTAATGAGTGGTAATTTCTAAACAATATATATATATATATATACTTTTACATATATGATATTTCGAGGGTGGATTTACACATCTATATTTAAATATTTTTAAGAAAATATAACACGACTATATATATATAAATATTTTTAAGAAAATATAACACGACTATATATATATATATATATATATGATCTTGAAATGGGAGCATGGGTTCACGTGAACCCGATAACCCCCTGCGTACGCCCCTGTATGCCAAGTCAATAGTGGACAACTTAAACAGATGAGATAGTAATTATAGTAGCGCACAACTTCTTTCATATACAAAGATTAGAAAATGTCACTTAAGTTTGAATTGATACAACTAAAATCCATAAAGAAAATCATGAAATTTTAACTTTTATCGGGTTTTTTTCTTTTTCCCATGGTGTTCGAAGTCTGTATTGAAGCTCCGACTAAATCTGAATTACGTACTGCAAGACTGATTCGGGGGTGACACTCTCAACAATATTTTCTTTATAGAGCAACTTTCACATAGAACAAACACAAAATTCATATTTGTATGCTATAACAAAGTTTGCATAATTGCACTCCATAGCAAACATATATATGTATAATTCGCTATACTTATACAAAAAAAAAAACAATTGTATAATGCGCTATACATATACAAAGAAGCCAGTTGTATAATTCGCTATACATATACAAAAGAAAGCAGTTGTATACAAAAGATCAATTGTATAATATGTGTATGTATAAAACGAGAAAGAGAGAAAGGCAAAAGAAAACTGGGCAGAGAAATATTTGTATTGTATAATTATAAGTGTATAGGACGAAGATATATGTATTTGCACGTGTATATACAATTTTCTCTCGCTTTATACAAACAGAAGCGTAATTTATACATTTCGTTTCTGTTTGTATAAGCGAGAGAAGCGAGAGTGGCGAGCGAGATTTGGGAGAGTGGCGAGTGAGATCTGGGAGAGGGGAGAGAGGGGAACGAAAATATATGTATATACACAATTTCCTCTCGCTTTATACAAACACAAACACATTTTATACATTTGTGTTTGTATAAAAGCGAGAGAGGCGAGCGAGACTGCCACCAAACGAGAGTGGCGAGCGAGATTCCACCAGGGAGAGTGGCGAAAATAGCAATAGTTTGCTATAGGGTACAATTAAATCAAAGTATATTTGTAGCATTTAATTTGAATTAATAGTTTGCTATTATATATAATTTTCCCTTCATTGTATTAAGGCTTGAGTCCGAGGCTTCTAGTTAAAAGTGAAACAGCCCATTAATGCACCACAATCATGTTAGTAACCTATTATCGGTTCAAACGAACAGAATAGTAGAAAATAATAAAGGAAGCAGGACTAGAGTGGATGCCCGACGGGACTGGGTGTCTCTGAGATTGAATAAATCTAGAAACTAGTCCAAAATGTACAGTAAATTTGACGAAATTGAGTAAAATGTGAACCCATTTCTTGTACGAAGGATAAGAAATTATGCCCCGTGATACATGTGACCAATGATATTAAAAAAAAAAACATGCCAAAAGTGTCAATTTTCCAATCAGAAACTATTAATTAGACCAAAGGGACGATCACACGAAAGAGCAAAGTCGACATACTGGAATGGAAAATCATAAAATATTGGTTAGAAGTCCACATCGTCGGTAGAGGGATGAAAAATTGATTTCCTTAGATGGACCTGGACAAACCTCCCTTCATGAGATAGCTTTTGAGATTAAGTTAGGTCCAGATATCATATCTTTAAATGGTATTAGAGCCAAATTCATCCCGAAAAAGTGTTAAAGAAGTCCCACATTTATAAAAAAATAAAAAATTGATCTCATTATATGGGATTAGACAAACCTTCCACACAATTAATCAAGCTAGTATTAGTCATTTTTAGTAGGACTTCAAATAAGTCGACTTTCAGAAAATCAAATCACCAATTATGAACGTTGAATTAAGTGATGTGACAACTATCCGTTTCGTCTATTATTTTCCTATTACTCCCTCGGTACTTAATTAATTGTTCATTTTTAAATTGACACACACCTATTAAGAAATAATTATTGACATAATGAGTTTATCATTTTACCCCTATTAATTATGAAGTGGATGAATTAAAAACTTAAGATTTTCAAGAAGTTCTAACCTTTTCAAAGTAATTAATTGAGGGTATAATAGGTAAAAATATTTTGTCCTTTTTTGATTTGTCAAAATGGACAAGTAATTAGGGACAACTAAAAAAGAAAAAATGAACAAGTAATTAGGGACAGAAGGAGTATAAAATAGGCAACGGGTACATGTTTTTTTTTTTGAGCAACTTTCACATATAACAAACACAAAAATCATATTTGTTTGCTATAACTATAATTTGCATAATTGCGCTCCATAACAAACATAAATATGTATATTTCGCTATACATATACAAAAGAGAGCAGTTGTATATAATTTGTTTTTGTTTCGGTATACATATACAAAAGATCAATTGTATAATCTGTGTTTGTATAAAGCGAGAAAGAGAGAAAGGCAAAAGAGAACTGGGCAAGAGAATATTTGTATTGTATAATTATAAGTGTATAGGACGAAGAAATATGTATTTGCATGTGTATATATAATTTTCTATCGCTTTATACAAACAGAAACACAATTTATACATTTCTGTTTGTATAAGCGAGAGAGGCGAGGGAGAGACTGGCGAGCGAGATCTGGGAGAAGGGAACGAAAATATATGTATATATACAATTTTCTCTCTCTTTATACAAACACAAACGCATTTTATACATTTGCGTTTGTATAAAAAGCGAGAGGTGAGGGAGAGAATGAGAGTGGCGAGCGAGATTCACGAGGAGAGAGGCGAAATAACAACAGTTTGTTATGAGTTACAATTAAATCAAACTATATTTATAGCATTTAATTTGAATTAATAATTTGTTATTATATACAATTTTCCTTTTATTTTAACAATATGTTGTTATAATAATAAAGAATATCTCAATAAATGACCCCGCTATAAAGAAGTTTGATTGTACGTATCTTCCTTTATAGTGTTGAAATTATATTACGCTCAAATATTCATATTTTAATAGGAAGGGTGTATTCCATTTTGCACACAAAAGAAATAAGTAGTTTTTAACGTTGTAAATTCATATATTATCGCTTAGAAATAATGATTTTTAGGTACTTTAAAATTTAAACCTAAAACAACAAGAACAATAATATATTCATAAAATAATAATAATAATATATTCAATATAATCTTACAAATAATATTTTAAATAAGGTCAAGCGTACACAAACTTTATCAAAATAGATCTTAAATAAAACATCTCAAAAAATAGGAATGGAGGTAGAAACAATAACAAAACAAAGTAAAATGGAGAGCAAGACAACAAAAATTAATAATTTCATTGTCTCAATTTATGTAAGCATTATTTGATTCACCAAAAAAATTAAGAAAAAGAAACTTTTGAAATTTATGGTATAAAATAAATATTTAAATATTTGTGTAGTCATAAATAATTTCACCAAGTGTAATAAGTAAAATTTTAAAATTAAATTATTTTCAATTATAAATATTATTTTTGATACTAAAAAAGAAAGTTTGCAGTATTACGTTGTTTCATCAATCAAAGCTTATACATTGAAAAGAAAATAACGTCTACTAATACGCTTCTTAACAATAGTACATTTCTTCTTACCTCTGTCAATTGACTTTCAAAATTTTCGCTTCTTCTAATAAAATAAAATAAAATAATATAATAGTAGTTGGGTTTAATGAACATCTATAAAAGGAGAACAACTCCCCAGTTGTCAAATATGCAGATTTCAACAATATTTCTTCTATTTTATAAAACTAATTGAAATCGAAAAGAAAATGATTTCCTTATTTGCAGTTTTTCCATTCTTAATTTTCTTGGCATTTATTCTGTTATCATTTTTTCAGCTTTCATCCAAAAAATCCAAGAAAAATCTTCCTCCATCTCCTCCAAAACTTCCTTTCATCGGAAACTTTCACCAATTGGGGCAACAACCACACCGCTCTCTCCAAAAATTAACGAATGAATATGGCCCAATGATGATGCTTCAGTTCGGCAGCGTCCCTGTATTAATCGCTTCCTCAGCCGAAGCAGCTTCCCAGATCATGAAGACTCAGGATCTGGGTTTTGCTAACAAGCCCAAGTCCATTATTCCCAGCAAGCTTTTTTTCGGTCCAAAAGACGTGGCCTTCACTCCATATGGTGAGTACTGGAGGAACGCCCGAAGTGTTTGTATGCTTCAGCTTTTGAACAACAAAAGAGTCCAATCCTTTAGCAAAATTAGGGAAGAAGAGACTTCTCTTCTTCTCCGAAAGATTAACCACTCAATTGACAATTCACAAGTTGTTGATTTGACGGATCTGTTTGTGAGCATGACGAATGACGTGCTTTGCAGGGTGGCACTAGGAAGGAAGTATTGTGACGGCGAAGAAGGGAAAAAATTCAAATCATTGGTAATAGAGTTTGTTGAGTTGTTGGGTGTTTTTAACATCGCCGATTACATGCCATGGCTTGCGTGGGTGAATCGTTTCAACGGATTAAATGCGAAAGTGGACAAAGTAGCTGAGGAGTTTAGTGCATTTTTGGAAGGCGTAATTGAGGAACACAAGGAGAAGATCAAAATAGATGACAAAGAGGATGGGTCAGCTGACTTTGTCGATATATTGCTCCAAGTTCAGAAAGAAAACAAGTCGGGTTTTAAAGTTGAGATGGATTCGATTAAAGCTATTATCATGGATATGTTTTCTGCAGGAACAGATACAACCTCCACTCTTTTAGAATGGACAATGAATGAACTCATCAGAAATCCAAACACGTTGCGGAAATTAAGAGACGAGGTGAGGCAAGTAACTCAAGGGAAGTCGGACGTGACAGAGGACGACTTGGAGCACATGCCTTATTTAATTGCAGTGATGAAAGAGAGTCTACGTCTTCATTCTCCGGTGCCATTGCTTCCTCGGGAAGCAATAAAGGACACCAAAGTATTGGGCTATGACGTGGCTGCTGGAACTCAAGTCTTTGTTTGTCCTTGGGCTATCTCTAGGGACCCGACCATATGGGAAAATCCAGAGGAGTTTCAACCAGAAAGATTTTTGGATAGTTCTGTAGATTACAAAGGGTTACATTTCGGGTTAATTCCATTTGGTGCAGGTAGAAGAGGTTGTCCCGGAATTACATTCGCTAAGGTTGTGAATGAATTAGCATTGGCAAGAATGTTGTTTCATTTTGAATTCTCGTTACCAAATGGAGCAAAAGCGGAAGACTTGGATGTGGATGAAGCTCTTGGAATTACAGTCAGACGAAAGTTCCCTCTCTTAGTCGTTGCAACTCCACGCATTTGATTTCTTATGTTTTATGTAGCAATGCCTTTGGAAGTTGTCTTTCATCTTGAGATTTTAGCATGATACTACTGCAAGGTGGGCTGCCTCCAACATACACCAAGCAAATAATGTTTTTTTTTTTTTTTTGTCTTTTCAAAATTGTTAAATATATTTCCCAAGTATCTTTGTTCATTAGATTAATGTATCAATATATTTGATAAATATGAATCAGTATTAACGAACGACGTGAGAACTTATTTTGAGCTTATCTATTTCTCTAGTTGGCCACACTTCCAGAGTTGTTTTTAATTTAAAGAGATCTTCGTTTGTACTAGAGTCCTGTCAAGATGAAGGGAAAATAAACTAACAAAATTACATTTACTATACTTCTTCCCCTGTTTCAGTTTATTACTTTTCTTTTAGTCCGTTTAAAAAAAAGTTGTCTTTTTCTGTCTTTAATATTTCTTTGGTTTCAATTTTTCCACGTGACATGTTTTAGACAACAAGATCAAAAGATATTTTAATATATTCTACATATCCTACCGAACAAACAGATTGGATTCTATTTATTGTGATCATCATCATGTAGTTCTTTACCGATTACTCAAAATCCAAGAAAACATTGTCTCCTTCTCCATAGAATTGAAACTTCCAATGAAACAACTTTCCATGACAGAGTAGTTTATTTATAAAAGTAACATGGAGCTATTCAATCTATTAATGCGACATCTTAGTATATTCCGATATCTTATTTATGGACTATGATTTGCTTATTTGGCAAGATTGTATAAGAATTGAGGAATTTTGATAAATTCACAACTCGTGGATTTTCATGTTTATGAGAAAAAAATACTAGTACTTAAGAAAAATTCAAATTCCATATCCAAACAAAACATCAACTTCGGATCAATCATTGATTTCAAATCATGTCTAAACGGGGCCTAAAAATAGATTTGTGTTTCTTGTTGTCCCCTTTAGTTAGTGTGGTTGAAGCTTCTTTGAATAGGTGCTCATACTCATCAATAACTGGGTTTCCTCTTCAAAGGGATTCATTGAAAGCTATCCCCTTGGTAACATCAGCTTCTTTCACAATATTTATTCCCTCCTTGGCGTGTTTTGTTAGTATAATTTTGAACATAAACATATTGTTTCACAGTTAAAAATTTAGTGACTAATTAGAATATTACTCCATTATTCCTCCACATACACCAGCATAACAATCTTAGTTTGTTTGCGTAGAATATATTTGCTGCTGGTATGGATACAACTCTAGAGTGGATAATGGCAGAGCTTTTGAGACATCCAAGAGCCATGGAAACATTACAGAATGAAGTGCGAGGATTAGCACAAGGGAAATTAGCAGAGATAACGGAGGATGACTTAGGAAATATGCAGTATCTGAAAGCAGTAATCAAAGAGACACTTAGGCTTCATCCACTGCTAGTTCCTCGAGAATCAACAGAAGACATAAAATTACTTGGCTATCAAATACCTGCTAAAACTCAAGTCATTATCAATGCTTGGGCAATTGGAAGAGACCCTTTATCGTGGGATGATCTAGAGGAGTACAGGCCAGAGAGGTTCTTAAATAGTAATATTGATTTCGAAGGATTAAACTTTGAGTTGATTCCATTTGGAGCAGGCAGAAGGGGCTGCCCAGGAACTGCTTTTGCTGTTGTGGTAATTGAGGTAGCATTACCAGAAGGATTAAAACCGGAGGATTTGGATATGACGGAAGGCAGTGGCATCACTATTAAAATAAGTCATTAGTGATTAGTGAATGAATTGGTTAGTTACAGTAATTAGTTGGTTAATTACATGAGTCTGTTAGAGGTTGTTAGGATGGCATGTGCAGTGATGGAGTTAGTTGATCACATTCTAGATGCTTCTAATATTAGTCTATAAATACATTCTTTCAGTGTGATGTAACACAATTTTTCTCAAGATGAATAAAATCTTCTCCCTTTTCTTCTGTTCATAATTCTTCTGTTTGTTCATTTCTGTTTAGAAGAGTTCTCGAGCTCTAAAATCGACATGGTATTAGAGCATTCGATCCTAATTGTTTAGGAGCAGTGTTATCGTTTAGATAAGAGAAACGTTAGCTACGTAGTTAGAGAAGCTGGAGATTGCAGTAATGGCGATCACAAAGATAGATCAAAATGATCCTCTGTACATTGGCCATTCAGATACTTCAGGAGCTATTTTGATCCCCATCAAATTGACAGGTTCAGAGAATTATGGGATCTGGAGTAGGTCAATGAGGATTGCTTTGTTAGGGAAAAGGAAATATGGTTTTGTTACAGGTACTTGCACCAGAGCTTTGTATAAAGATGAATGACATGAGCAATGGGAAACCTACAACGCAATTGTGATGTCGTGGTTGATGAACACAGTCAGTGAAGATCTTCTAAGTGGAATCGTTTATGCCATAACAACTTTCTCAGTTTGGGCTGATCTGAAGGAACGGTATAATAAGGTGAATCGCATGAGAATATATCAGTTGCATAGGTAAATCACGACTCTAACACAAGGTACATATTCAGTTTCGATATACTTTACAAAGCTGAAAACTCTTTGGGGTGAATATGATGTTGTAGTGCCCAATCCTAGCTGTAACTATCCTCAATCAAAGGATTATGTTGAATATTTACTACAAACGAGATTGATTCAATTTTTGAGTGGTTTGAATGAGTCTTATGATCAAGCTCGTAGGCAAATTCTTCTTAAAGGTCCAATGATCATGAATGTGAATAAAAATCAAGGAAAGGAATATTACAAAGGAAGGAAATGTGAGTTGTCACTTTATTGGTCACACAAAGGAAAATTGTTACAAGTTGATAGGTTATCCTGATGACTGGAAGCATAGAAAGAAGTCCAGCAATCTGAAAAACACAGCAAGTGACTATGGTAAGTAGTTTCCAACTAACAATGTGAGAAATTCAGCAGGGTCCTCACATTATGCAGGTCAACATTCAGCAAACCATGCTACAAGTGGTACTCTCACTCAGTCACAGGAGATCCTTGAGGAGAATACAACTTTACAGAAGGGACATGCATTCACTGATCAAGAGTATAAGCAGATCATGGAGATGTTAAACAACGATGTGAAGGAACCTAAGCAAGTCAATATGGCAGGTATTGCTACTTGTTTAGTGTCAAATGGTTTTACAAAAAAATGGATTGTAGATTCAGGTGCAACTCATCACATTAAGCAAATAAACACTTGTTGACTAAAAGTCATAGTTTAACCAAAACACAGCAGAAGCAGGTTCATCTCCCTACAAGTGACAAAGTAGAGATCAATCATGTTGGTGAGGCATCCATTTTTTATAATGAGAATGTGAAACGTGTCCTGTATGTGCCAGACTTCAAGTTCAGCCTGTTATTAGTCTCACAAATCACAAGAGAATTGTCTTGTTTTGTGTCCTTTTACCCCGACTTTTGTGTCTTTCAGGACCTCTACAGTGGCAGGGTGAAGGGGATTGGTAAGGAAAAATGAGGACTCTATGTTTTCAGCGGGGACACTACAACAATACATAGGCAGAAGTTTATTTGCACCCCTCACCTAGTCACTGCAGGAGCAACACTACAGGATGTAAACTTGTGGCACAAAAGGCTTGGACATCCTTCCTCTCAAGCTTTAAGACTTTTGAATTTAGTTCACAATAATCATAGTGATAGACATTGTTCAGTTTGTCCATTAGCTAAGCAACCTAGACTTGCTTTTCCCATCAGTACTTCTAGAGCATCCATGAGCTTTGATGTTGTGCACATGGATTTTTGGGTCCCTATAAGACTCCTACTATATGGGTTTATATGTTGCAATTGAAATCTGAGACTGTTGTTGCTATCAAGATCTTTCTCACAATGGTTAACACTCAATTTGGTTCTCATATAAAGGTAATCAGGTCAGATAATGGTACTGGGTTTTTTAACTCTCAATGTACAAACTTGTTTCATGGTTTAGGCATCTTACATCAAAGTAGTTGCCCTTACATACCGCAACAAAATGGTGTGGTAGAGAGGAAACACATACATATTCTGAATATAGCGAGAGCTATTAAATTGCAGTCACATTTGCCTATAAGGTATTGGGGTTTCTGTATCAAAGCAACAGTCTATTTGATGAATAGATTACCTTCATCTGCTATAGATAATGTGAGTCCTTATCAGATGTTATACTCTAAGGCACCAGTTTTGTCTCACCTAAGGGTTATAGACTGTCTTGGTTATACCTCAGTATTGCCTAAAGGTGACACGTTTGGAGAAAAAGCTACCCATGCCATCCTCATAGGCTATTCAGATTTATAGAAGGGTTATATTATGCTGGACATAAATTCAAACAAGATAGCAGTGAGTAGAGATGTGTTTTTTCATGAAGATATATTTCCTTTTGCTCAGACACTGCCACAAAATGAGTTGTTTGCTAGTTCTGATGGTTCCCCTTTATTTCAAAATGATCCTAATATTTGTGTTGAGGTTATTGAGGATCTAAGTGCTGAAGAATGCCACATTTCACCTGTTAATCCTACAGACATGAGGACTGAGACTCAGTTCTCACAACCTTCTTCTAATGATAAATCAATACAAACTGATGGAGTATGCTTTCCTTCATCTCCTGTCCTACCTCCACCTATTGACCCTTACATAAGAAAGACTTCCAGACCAACTAGAGCACCAACTTGGGTAAATGATTATGCTACTGTCAGTAACAAGCAGAGTAGTACTAGACACCCCTTGGCAACTTTTCTTAGTTATGAGAAATTAACTCCATGTTATAGGAATTATTTGAGTAAAGTTTCAGACTATATGGAGCCTAAGCACTTCAAACAAGTAGCCAAACATGAAAGATGGATTGAAGCTATGCAGAAAGAGATTCAGGCTCTTGAGGACAATAAGACTTGGCAGGTGGTTGACTTGCCCCAAGGGATGCATACTGTTGGGTCTAAATGGGTGTACAAAATTAAATACAAAGCAACTGGTGAAGTGGAAAGGTTTAAGGCTAGCTTAGTAGCAAATGGGTACATCCAACAAGAAGGTTTGGACTATCATGACACATTTTCTCCTGTGGCTAAAATGGTGACAGTTAGATGTGTGATTGCATTGGCTGTATCTAGAGGCTGGAATTTATATCAGATGGATGTCTATAATGCATTCCTTCAGGGTGATCTGGATGAAGAGGTATATATGGAGATGCGAGAAGGTTTTAAGAAACCAGGAGACACAAGAGTGTGCAGACTTCTCAAGTCTCTACATGGTCTTAAACAAGCATTTAGGCAGTGGAATTTGAAACTTACTACTGCCTTATTGGACATTGACTTTATTCAAAGCACTCATGATTACTCTCTATTCACTCTAAAGAGAGGGGCAGACATTGTGATTGTGCTTGTTTATGTTGATGACTTACTCATTACAGGCAATAATGAGAAGATGATCACTAAAGCCAAATACAATCTCCATCACCAATTCAAACTCAAAGTTTTAGGTGACCTCAAATTTTTCTTAGGCATTGAAGTACTAAGGTCCCCTAAGGGTGTCATTCTTAATCAGAGAAAGTATCTATTGGAGCTCATTGCTGATGTAGGCCTGACTGGTGCCAAACCTGCCTCTACTCCCGTTGAGACCAATTTAAAGCTCACTTCAGCAGCCCATGATGCAGAAAATGGTATTGTTGGAGATGATGTTTTGCTAGATATTGCTCCTTACCAAAGGCTAGTTGGTAAGCTGCTTTATGCAACCATTACAAGACCATACATTTGTTATACTGTACAAACCCTTAGTCAGTTCATGCAGTCCCCAAAGAAGTCCCATTAGGATGCTGCTACTAGAGTGGTTAGGTACCTAAAGGGCACAGTAGGTCAATGTGTATGGCTGCAGGCCAAACTTACCACTACTCTCACATGTTGGTATGATTCTGATTGGGCTGCTTTCCCCAACACTAGAAGGTCTATTACAGGCTATGTGGTCAAGTTTGGTGAGTCATTAGTATCCTGGAAATCCAAGAAACAACAGACTGTTTCCAGAAGTTCTACTGAGGCTGAATATAAGAGCATGGCCTCAGCAGTCTCTAAAGTCACTTGGTTACTGGGGTTGTTTACTGAGCTTGGAGTGCAGGTTCAAAGCCCTATCAACATCTTGAGTGATATCAAATCAACAATACAATTAGCAGCCAATCCAGTCTTCCATGAGAGGACCAAACACATTGAAATAGACTGTCATTTCATCAGAGACAAGATCAAAGCAGGGGTGGTTGCCACTATGTATGTTCCTACTCAACAACAGCTTGCTGACCTATTGACGAAGGGGCTTAGTCAAGCTCAACATTCTTATATGCTAGGCAAGCTTGGTGTGCTTAATGTCTTGCACCCTTCAGCTTGAGAGGGTGTGTTAAAATAAGTCATTAGTGATTAGTGAATGAATTGGTTAGTTACAGTAATTAGTTGGTTAATTACATAAGTCTGTTAGAGGTTGTTAGGATGCCATGTGCAATGGCATGTGCAGTGATGGAGTTAGTTGATCACATTCTAGATGCTTCTAATATTAGTCTATAAATACATTCTTTCAGTGTGATGTAACACAATTTTTCTCAAAATGAATAAAATCTTCTCCCTTTTCTTCTGTTTGTTCATTTATGTTTAGAAGAGTTCTCGAGCTCTAAAATCGACAATCACTATTCATAGGAAATCACCTCTGCTAGCAGTGGCCACTCCATGCTCTACTTATTATTAGCAGTTTTTCTTCTCTCCATTTATACCTATTTTTACCCCCTCTTATGTGTTTCCACTTTTTTTTGTTTTGTCCTTTTAAAAGTGATTTTAACCTTTATGCTTCTATATTACTAGTTTCACGGCACGTGCGTTGCATATATAGTATACAATGTTGTTAAATAGAATTAATATTATTAAATTAATGTTTTTAGTAAATATTTATAATTGAAAGAACATAGGACCAATGTTTTTAAATGATTAATATATATTGTCATAGAGTTACTTGTATTTTGAGATCATTTTGACCAAATATCATTGAAACATTTCAAAATACATACAGAATTTAAATATGGTGAGAAAGTGACATTTTTTTAGTAGTATTATTTTTACGTCACTCTATTTTGTAAGCAAATCTAACCAACAATTAAAAAAACAAAAATATCAATGGCCTTTCTTCTTGATTTTATGAACAAAAATGATTGACACCATTTAAGTACAATTATTCTCTTAAAAATGCATACTTGAAATTTAGTATGTGCATGCACTAATAAGGATTACCATAAATATTTCAATATTTTATCTTTATACGTAATCTATTTTTTACAAATTTTTATTACTCAATTAATATTCAAGTAAGACTATCATAGAGAGGCAATTTTACAAAAAATAAAAGGTACTTTGTTGTTATAAATGGTTATATAGAGGCTTGAGTGTATGTCAATTATTTAGCTTGACCAACACTTTGTTATATATATACATTTTAGTAGCATCATTTAATTTTAATATATGAACATCACCTTTGGTGAAAAATATTTCATTTCATTAAGTTTCCACTTTATGTTTGTAGAATTGTAGTCTTCTCATTTGTTCTGCCGCATACATACCATATAGTTGGTGTCTAATGAAAGTATGTAGTATCTTATAGAAGTTGTATCGTGATATAAAATATTTACCTTTTTCAATAATAAAAATTAATTGATGAATAAAATTTAAAGTGTTATTTATAGAATCCTTAATTTGATTTAAGAATATTTTTTGACCAATCACTATTTTCTTATCTATTTTTATATAGCTATCAAGGAGTGTATCTTGTGACATAACATTTTCTAAAATTAAAATGAGCACAAAATAACAGAAAATTCATATTTAAAAAATTGCATACTCAATACAAATATAAAAAAAGAAAAAATATATGGAACATTACATAGCCAATGAAGAAGGAAGACGAAATTATATGTTCATGCTATATTCACTATAGTGTTTATCTTCCCACCAACACGTTACTTTCTCCGTTCCTTTTTACTTACATATCTATTAAAAAATAATTATTATCATGATAATATTATCATATTATAAGTAAAAGTGAAAATATATTTTTGAAATAGTGAATATAACATAAAAAACTAATAATTCAATGGACTATGTTGATGCCTGTTGTTATAGTAAAATTAGAAAGAAACTCCTTCGTTTGAGGGTGAAAGAATAAAAAATGAAAAAATAAAAAGAAAAAATAAAATAAATTGTGAAAAGGTATTTACTTTTAATATCATTTAGTATAAATAATAACTCTATGTGAGAGAAGGTGAGAAGAAGAACACCTTGTTCTGTTCAGTATAAATATTATTACAGCTAACCTAAGAACATTTTAACATATGACATTGCAAGAAAAGAAAAAATTGTACTATTGTACGTGAAATCGTCGTGATGAACCTCTCTACTTTACCTGCAATACGATTTCTACTAAACGAAATAAAGTTTTTTTCTTCTCACAATCTCTCACATGGAGTTATTATTTCTACTAAATATATAAAATGACGATTAAACATTCCATACATAAATTATGAATAAAATCAATGTTAAAAAATGGGCAAAATTTTGAAGGAGGACCAAAAGTGCACCAATATTGCAAACATGAGGGACTATTAATGCTCCATGTGAAAACTCAAGGATGACTTTGAGTCTTAATCCAAAGATGAGGGACTATTTTGGGCCTTTTCTCTCATGGAATATAGTTAATACGTATCTAATATGCTCACTCAATTATTAATATTTTGGTTAGAAAGTCACGCAATTAATTTAAATAATTTTTTAATTAAATTTTATTGAAATACTAATTTTATATATAAAAAAAGGATAAGGGTCTGAAAAATACCCCAACTTTGGTCGGATTTGCTGTTGCGATACTAAACTTTCATGATGACCTATTACCTCCCTAGACTATTTAATACCGTATTTTAAACATATATATTTGCCCACGTGGACATAAAAAATAATGCAGAATTATAAATAGTAATGTGTCCATGTGGGCACATATATACCTTTAAAATACACTATTAAATAGTTCAGGGGGTAAAAAATACAGTATGAAATAGTCTAGGGAGGTAATAGGTCCTTATGAAAGTTTAGTATCGCAACAGCAAATCCGACCAAAGTTGGGGTATTTTTCAGACCCTTATCCCTAAAAAAAATAATATGCTCATTTTAATTATTTTATTAAATTTAGTGATATACAATTCTTATTTTAAACTATTTTTCCAAAAAAATGATAAGATTGACTATGCGTTGCCTAGACTACTTCATAATTGCTTCTCGATTCCAACATTCTTCTTCATTTTTGATCATTTTCAGCAACATTAATTCTAGTAACACAATTGCTAGAATGTAAAGATTTTTTTTCCTGACAGCGGCTAAGATATGTTTTTCAAAAACATTATAATTAAATAATTGAAGCAGGTCAATAGGATAATTAAAATAGATATCTTATTATCTCTTAAAAAATAGTTTAAAATAAAAGTTAGATTCAACAAAAATTAATTAAAAATTATTTAAATTAGTTGGGTGACTTTCTAAGTAAAATATCAATAGTTGAGTGATTTTCTAAGTGAAATATTAATAATTGAGTGACTTTTGAGTTATAAAATAAAGTTAAGCGACTTTCTAAGTAAATACCTCTAAGTTGACTGATTTTCTAAGTGAACTGTTCCATGAAATAATACTTCCCAATATTGCGGTTTAAAACAAATTTTAGATATTTGTGTGCCTTAAATCATTTTATCAAGGGTATAAGGAAAATTCTATATTTAAATGGTTTCTAATTATGAAAATGTGACCTTTTATTGAACAAACTACAAAGTATTATGTTAACAATTTCTGTAATGATTGCCATATTAAGCGAATATTTGTTAATATTGAAATTGATAAAATCATACTTAAAATTATACAATTAAAAAAAATTAGAAAAATAAATTTTAAATAAAAATATATATAAAATTACTTTAAATTTTAAGCCTCTAATTAAAAATTCTCTTTAGGCCTCAAAATATATTGAGCCGCCGGTAATCATGCCAAACAAAATCTGTGGTTAAAGTTTGAGTGGGTTATCTGTTGTGTCGTGAAATGATGAAAATAATATAATTGTGGTCACTCGTCTCCTTTAGTTTCAGCTTGGTATGTAGACTAAAAAAAAAAAGTCTTATGTGGCACAATATTTATAATATGCTACGTAGGAAATGCATGTTAATTTATTTGACTTTATACAAATTTTAATATGTATTGTGCACAATCAAAATTGAATGATATAAATATCAGTTACTAACATTGTTAAAGTGCACATATAGATTTCTCTCCTCAATTCTACTTTGTGTGCTTTTCTTCATTTTCTTCTTTCGTTGATTTTTTACTGATTTCCTTCTCAGTATTATTTGCTTGTAGGCTAACACTAATTAGTTGGTGATTTTTGTACGTAAATCCACATTAATTTTCCTGAAATGCTCATCCAAGTTGTAAAAATAGTTTAATATTATATTCTACAAGCAAGCAAGTTGAATGTTTACAAATGGGCCATGTCATTTTAAGACTCATTAAACTCATTTTTAAAGTATTTTACCAACTTAGGTAACAAAAGTCTCATTTTCCACCGAAGTCAATTGGCGAAGACAAGTAATCTACATAATATATGGGTGAACTTTGCTTTAAAAAGCAAACTCGTATCTCAATTTTGAGCAATCATCAAATTCCCCCTATATAAATTGTCTATTTTAAGCGACACAACAAGCATATTAAAATAGGGTATATCAAGTTATTAATTTCTTGCATCAAATTCTACTGTTTTAACTCTATCATTTTAATAAAAACATTATCAAACTTATCATTGATAGAATTATGTTAACAATTCTTGTAATGATTGCCACAGTAAAAGAATGTTTGTTAATATTGAAATTGACTTACTTAAAATTAAACAATTAAAAAAATGTTAGAAAATAAATTTTAAATAAATATATAAAATTACTTTAAATTTTAAGCCTCTAATAAAAATTTCGGTCTCAAAATATATTGAGTCGCCTGTGACCCTACCAAACAAAATTTGTGGTTAAAGTTCGTTTGGGTTATCTTTTGTGTCGTGCAATAATGCAAATAATGTAATTGCGGTTGATCCTACATAATATGCATGTAAGATGCTAAGTAGGATTTACACATTAATTTGTTTAATTTTATACAAATTTTAGTGTTTATTATACACACTTAAAATTAGATGACATAAATATCTATTGAGACCAAATTAAAATACACGTATACTTATTATGCCTTTTCAAATATACCAATTCTAGATTTCTCTCCTCAATTCTGCTTACTGTGCTTTTCTTCATTTTCTTCTTTCGTTGAATTTTTACTAATTTCCTTCTCACTATTATTTGCTTGTGCTAACACTAACCAGTTGGTGATTTTTGTATATAAATCCATTTTTTCCTCAAATGCTCATCCAAGTTGTAAAAATAGTTTAAAGTATTTTCTACAAAGCAAACAAGATAAATGTTTACAAATGGGCCATGTCATTTTAAGACTCATTAAGTGCCCGTTTGAATTGACTTGTTTTAGGTGCTTTTAAGCGAAAATAGCTTTTAAGCAGTTTTGAAGTGTTTGGGTAAAGTTAAAAAGTGCTTATAAGCACTTATTTTAAAACCAAAATAACAAAAATAAGTCAAAAGTCATAAGTTAAAAATCCTAACTTATGGTTTTTGACTTATAAGTCATAAGCCAAAAGCCAATCCAAACAGGCCCTAATTCATTTTCCCCTTTTTAGAAGCACACATTTACCAACTTTGGCAGCAAAAAGTCAATGACTAAATGATTAAGAGATCCCAACAATACCATTAATTCAAGATATCAAAGAAAATGTGGGGTTTCATGTTTCTAAGCAAAAATAAATTTTAAGAAAATTTAAATTAGATGTTCAAACGAAACGTCAACTTCAAATCAGTCTATTTCAAATCATATCTAGACGGGGCCTAAACAAAGATTTATGTTTCCTGAGGTTAATATTTTAAAATGCCATTGAACAATATAAAAAATTATCTAACATGCGCGCATACTCCCTCGTCAATAATTAGGGCGTACTTGTTTCCTTATTTACACCTATTTCCTCATCAATATTCCTATCTAAAAAATAATGGATCTTACCTGGTATTCTCTTCTAATTCCTCTGTTTTTCTTTCTTCATAAATGCTTCTTTTCTACTTCAAATAAGTTATCACCACCATCTCCAACAAAGCTTCCAATCATAGGAAATCTCCATCAACTTGGATCACTTCCTCACCGTTCTCTCCATAAACTATCCAAAAAATATGGTCCACTCATGCTACTTCACTTTGGCAGTAAGCCTGTGATTGTTGCTTCCTCTGTCGAAGCTGCTCGTGACATCATGAAAACACATGATCTCGTATGCTCAAGCAGACCTAAATCTAGCATGGCTGATAGACTCTTTTACGGCTCGAAGGACGTGGGCTTTAGTCCCTATGGTGAATACTGGAGACAAATTAAAAGCATTGTCGTGCTTCACCTTCTCAGCAACAAAAGAGTCCGATCTTATCGTGATATTAGAGAAGAAGAAACATCGAATATGATTGAAAAAATCAGACAAGAGTGTAATTCTAATTGTTCAAATTCAGTGATAGATTTAAGAGATCATTTTTGTTTTATGACTGGTAACATAATTAGCAGAGTGGCCTTAGGGAGGATATATAATAAAAGGGAAAGTGGAATAGATGCAAAGAACATCCTAACAGAATTTCTTCATCTTTTGGGTACTTTTAACGTTGGGGATTTTATTCCTTGGCTGGAATGGGTCAATAAAATCACTGGTTCAGACACCAAATTGGAGAAAGTAGCTCAAAAATTGGATACATTTTTAGAGAGTGTGATCGAGGAACACATTATTAGGAACAATAAAGAAGAATACAGTACCGGCGAAGCTAAAGATTTCGTGGATGTTTTGCTGGAAATTCAGAATGGAAAGGAAACTGGCTTTCGTCTTCAAAGGGATTCATTGAAAGCTATCCTCTTGGTAAAATCAGCTTCTCTCACACTATTTATTCCCTATTTGGCGTGTTTTGTTAGTATAATTTTGAACATACATAATTCGTACTAAACATATTGTTTCATAGTTAAAAGTTTAGCGACACAGATTATTCTTCCACACAATCATTTACACATACACCAGCATAACAATCTTAATGCGTAGGATATATTTGCTGCTGGTACGGATACAACATATACAACTCTAGAGTGGATAATGACAGAGCTTTTGAGACATCCAAGAGCCATGGAAACATTACAGAATGAAGTGCGAGGATTAGCACAAGGGAAATTAGCAGAGATAACAGAGGATGACTTAGGAAATATGCAGTATCTGAAAGCAGTAATCAAAGAGACACTTAGGCTTCATCCACCCGGTCCTCTACTAATTCCTCGAGAATCAACGCAAGACATAAAATTACTTGGCTATCAAATACCTGCTAAAACTCAAGTCATTATCAATGCTTGGACAGTCGGAAGAGATCCTGTATCATGGGAAAATCCAGAGGACTACCGACCAGAGAGATTCTTAAACAGTGATATTGATTTCAAAGGATTAAACTTTGAGTTGATTCCATTTGGAGCAGGCAGAAGGGGCTGCCCAGGAACTGCTTTTGCTGTTGTGATAAATGAGCTAGCATTAGCAAGGCTTATGCACAAGTTCAATTTTTCATTACCTGAAGGGTTAAAACCGGAGGATTTGGATATGACCGAAAACAATGGCATCACTATTCAAAGGAAATCACCTCTGCTAGCGGTGGCCACTCCATGCTCTACTTATTATTAGCAGTTCTTCACTTCATTTGTACTTTTTTTTACCCATCCCTAGGAGTAGCCACTTTTTTTTTCCGCTCGATGACTCGAACTCACGTACTTATATATATTATGCTGATCACTTATCTTAGGCACCAATATATGCCATGGAATAATACTTCCCAGTATTGCTAGTTGAGTTTACCGGTGACTTCCTTTCTGGGTGTTCTATACCTTGGTCGTAAAGATTGCAATCTTAAATCTGATTTTCACATAATAAATGTCAAAAATGAATCTTCATACCCCCTTGGAAAGAGTTCCTTTTTATTCTATGCACCCAATATCCTACCTTGAAACTTGAAAGGAGTTCAATACATACATATTGTTCATTTTCATGATGTTCTCTCTTTTACCTCACAATGTTTTGTCCCAATTAATTTTCTTTGTAAGGTTTATAATGAGGCATTCAAAATGCTTATTATTAGCCATGTGTACGTACTCTTTTTCCTTCACTAGAATTTATCTTACGGAGTTTTTTCTAATAATGTTTTAGTAAGACACATTATCTATCACTAGAATTTATCTTACGGAGTTTTTTCTAATAATGTTTTAGTAAGACACATTATCTATCATATAGACATGGATTTTTTTTTTTTTTTTTTTTTTTTTTAATATCCCAACAAAACTTAACTTAGTATAAAGATGATTGTAGCTGAATTCTCAAAATCCAAACACAACAAGAAGGAAAACAGCAACACAAAACTAATAGCTTAGGCCTTGTCAGCTTTGGCAGTAGTAGCAGCTGCTTGACCACGAAGACGACCAGTCCTCCTTGCTGCAATAAGACCAACCTTTTGCCCTGGTGGTGCATCACGACGGACAGTACTGGCATGACCAATATGTTGATGGTTACCACCACCATGAGGATGCTCCACAGGATTCATAGCAACACCACGAACCTTAGGCCAGCAGTTCCTCTTAACCCGGTATTTATGGTATGCGTTACCAGCTTTAAGCATTGGTTTCTCAGTTCTTCCTCCACCAGCAACCTAACCAATCATGGCTCGACATCCACTGGGCACAATCTTCTTGGATCCAGATGGAAGCTTAATCCTAGTTGTTCCGTTATCAGGGTTATGACTGATAACAATAGCATAATCACCAGAGCATCTAGCAAAAACACCACGGTCACCAACTTTATGCTCAACATTACAAACAACAGCTCCTTCAGGGATAGATCTGAGTGCAAGCACATTACCAACCATAAGATTAGCTTTTTTCCCACAGTAAATAAATTGACCAGTAGACATCCCTTCTGCAGCAACGAACAACTCCTTCTGATGCTTGTAACGGAAAGGATGACGGAATGTCATCCTTGCCAATGGTGCACCCCTACCTGGATCATGAATGATTTCTGCAACAACACCTTTGAGATAACCATTACGTTCACCGAAATCAAGTGAACGGAACCTTGCAGGTCCGACATGGAGTTCAATTCTCAAAAAAGTGAAAAAATTTCATGGTGCTTGACCATACAACTTGTTATTACTTGACAAATATACTTGGCAAACATCCCATGTTTTCAAATACTAGAAAAAATTAGTATGTGGGTCAAATTCTAGTATTTGAAAGCTATCCCAAAGTTTTATATTTTATAAAAACACCCATTATTTATATATTTAGACTAAATTTCAGTCCTAATTTGTTGTACTACACACACATAGGATAAAAAAAGAGTTTAAAATATTGTGTTTAAGTGAGTTTAAAGGTTCAATTACCAAATTTGTAAGTATAAGGATCTAACTTGCAAACAAAATGTATTGTAAAATATTTTCTTATTTCTATTTAGGTTTCCATGCAATGCAACAAGTATATTAAAGTGAGGTCTATCAAATTATCAATTTCTTGCATCAAATTTTATTATTTTAACTCTATTATTTTAATAAAAACATTGTCAACTTATTACTTATAGAATTATGTCAATATGATTGCCACAACAAAAAAAAATATGTTTGTTAATATTGAAATTGATATTATCTTACCTAATATTAATTAAACAACTTTAAAAAATCTAGAAAAATAAATTTTATATAAAATTATATATGAAATTACTTTAAATTTTAAGCCTCTAATTAGAATTTATTTTTAGGCCTCTAATTAAAATTTATTTTATATAGAATTTATTTTTGAGCCACAGGTGACTGATCATACAAAACAAAATTTGTGGTTGAAGTTCGAGTGGGTTATCTTTAGTGTCGTGCAATAATGCAAATAATATAATTGCGGTCGATCGATTTAAATTATAAAAAAGTGTCGTATATGACAAAATGTATTTAGGATGCTACGTAGGACGTCTAAAAAAATTAGTTCAATTTGAAATAATTTTAGCGTTTATTTGTGCATATTCAAAGTAGAATGACATAAATATCAGTTGACACCAAGATAAAATGCACCTATATGTAGGGTTGGGCATAATATGGTTTAAACCGAAAAAACCGACCGAACCGATTTGTTTTTAATTTCGGTTTCGGTTTCAAATTTCAACATTTCAGTTTTTCGGTTCGGTTTTCGGTTTTTAGCTAAAAAAATTCGGTTAACCGAAAAAACCGAAATATTATATGTATATTCCTTACACCCTTAATTAAGTTACTTCAGCCCATGCCCCAGCCAGACCATAGCCCACAACCCATATTCAAATTAGGCCCAAATTCTAATAGAAAATCCCTAAATTGATAATCTGAAATCCCTAACTCAGACAGCAACTCCAATCTCTCAACTCTCGCCTCACGTCTGTTCAACAATCAACTCTCATCTCTCAGTTCGTCGTCTCTCAACTCTGATCTCTGACTCTCGTCGAGTGCTCGCAGCCCGCATCGCTTCTCACTGGCCAATGCTCAGTGCTCGCTCGCGACTCACGGCTGGAAGCGTCCCAACTCTCATCTGAATTTTTTTATTTTGATGGTAAATTAATAATGAAATCTAATAAAGTTGTGGAAAACAACACGAGTAGGCAGTAGCAGAGCAGTGTAGCACTCTAGAAGTTGAAGAGCAAAATCTGTAAGCATTGTTAGAGATTCTTGAAGTGAAACAACAAAAGAAATTGTTAGTTACACATTAAGAGCAAAATCTGATGAAAACCCATGGAAAGAATATGAAAGACATGTATTGCGTCCTCTATTATTTTTTTAATCATTGAATGCAAGGATGCAACTATGTGATTATTTGTGTGATTTGTGAACTGTAATGTACTGTGTCTTTCTGTAATTAAGTTATTTATAGGCTACTCTGTTGACATTTGTGTTAAATAAGTATTCATGAAGTAGTGTTGAGTCACGAGTGTCTAATGTCTATCGTCTTATTACATCTGTAATGGTTATTTTCCGGTGCATTTGTATGTAGAGGACATCAAAGCATTTGATTCTAATGAGGCTTACGGTAAATTAATGACTACTATCCATCCTTGATAAGTATAAATAAATTATCATTCTTTAATTTTTGCCACTGTTAATTAAATTTGGTTAAATTGAAAACCAAATCGAAATAAACTAAAAATCGAATCGAAATATACAAATCGAATCGACCGAACGCCCAGCCCTATGTATTATGCCTTTTCAAATATACCCAATTCTAGATTTCTGTCCTCAATTCTACTTCCTGTGCTTTTTTTCTTCATTTTCTTCTTTCGTTGACTTTTTAATAGTTTCCTTCTCAGTATTATTTGCTTGTAGGCTAACACTAATTAGTTGGAGATTTTTGTATGTAAATCCATTAAACTCATTTTAAAAGTATTTACCAACTTTGGTAACAAAAGTCTCATTTTCCACAAAAGTCAATGAACGAAGGATTAAGAGATCACAAAATCTCGGTCCAACAATACCATTAATTCCTCGCCAATCAATTCAAGATATCAAAGAAATTGTGCGTTTTTTCATGTTTACTAGCAAAAATATACTTGAGAAAAATTCAAATGGCATGTTAAAACAATATTTTAATTTAAAATCAATCTATTTCAAATTATATCTAAACATGCCTAATTAAACAAATAGTTGTGTTTGTGAGGTTAATATCTTAAAAGGTCATTGAACTATGAGAAATTATAACAAAGTCATTGTACTTTATTTTATATTAATAAATTCATTCAACTTAAAGGTTTTATTTTAATAATCACTCAACTGCATTTATCATTAAAATAATTTGACATGACAAAATAAAATATTTTTTATGCATGTAATCATGAACCCTACTTTGATAAAGTACTCCATCCGTCCCTTTTTATATGTCACATTTTTACTTTACGCTTCCATTAAGAAATGATGTAAATTTACCCTTTTACCCTTATTTAATGTTTTCTTAAGTCAACTTTATAATAAATGATGATGAATACATTTTCAAGATTAATTAACTACTCTATCAAGAGTATAATAGGAAAAATATGGTAATTTATGCCTAAATTTTATAAAATGACAAGTATTGTGGTACAACTATTTATAGAAAGAAATGTCATATAAAAAGGGACGAAGGGAGTAGCTATAGATAGCGATCTTTCACCTAAACTACAAAGAAGTGGAAGCAATAAAAACAAAAGGAAGACATATGGAAGGCACCTACCGATGCGACTGGCCAAACATAAATATATGACAGTGTCACGAACTTCAACAAGATCCAATAAATATAAGAGGAAGTGATGAACTATCAAGTTCTATTCGATAGATTTGAAGAAAAAGACAAGCAAAAAATACTTCAGGTTATTTTAGACGGGCAAACTATCTTTTTAGTTCATACATATATAAAAGGAAGTTTGAGTTTGATAACTCAATCTTCTTCTTGATGCTTATATTATTACTTATTTAAGCATCCTCATTTGTAATATCATCATACTGTATTATAAACTCTATGATGATCATATAATACCTAGTTTTCTCTTCCTCTTATTTTCTTCACTCTTGTTAATTAATAAATGTTTGTTACCTCATTATGATTTGTAAGGTAAGGTCTAGCCCCCCTTGCTTGTACTTATTCACATTGATGATTTTATTTTATTATTAATAAAAGACCATTAGACCTGTCTAATGTTATAAATTCGTCCAAAAACAAAATCATGAACCTTATAAATAAATAAAATTATAAAATCTATTTATTATTTTACTTGATCCAATTTGTGGGTTAGTAGGGTATACTAATAAATAAATTCTATAATTTTATTTATTTATTTATAGGGTTCATAATTACATGACATAAAAAAATATTTTATTTTTTTATATTAAATATATTTTAATGATAAATGAGTTGAGCAACTTTTGAAGATAAAACCTTTAAATTGAGTAATTTTAGATATAAATAAAATTCAATGATTTTATTAGATAATTTCTAGATATTAATCCGTGCTTGTTGTGTCCATTTTAGTTTGTGTGGTGATTGAAGATTCTTTGGACGCATACTCATCAATAAGTAGGGCGTACTTGTTTCCTAATTTTGATCTATTTTCTCATCACCAAAAAAGGAAAATGGATCTTCCTTGGTATTCTCTTGTAATTCCTCTGTTTTTCTTCATTTTCTTCATTCATCAATGCTTCTTTACTACTTCAAGTAATCAGAAAAAGTTACCACCATCTCCAACAAAGCTTCCAATCATAGGAAATCTCCATCAACTTGGATCACTTCCTCACCGTTCCCTCCATAAACTATCCAAAAAATATGGTCCTCTCATGCTACTTCACTTAGGCAGTAAGCCTGTGCTCGTTGCTTCCTCTGTCGAAGCTGCTCGTGAGATCATGAAAACTCATGATCTCGTATGCTCAAGCAGACCCAAATCTAGTTTGGCTGATAAACTATTTTATGGCTCTAGGGACGTGGGCTTTAGTCCCTATGGTGAATACTGGAGACAAATTAAAAGCATTGTTGTGCTTCACCTTCTCAGCAACAGAAGAGTCCAATCTTATCGTGATATAAGACAAGAAGAAACATCGAATATGATTGACAAAATCAGACAAGAGTGTGGTTCTTCGAGTTCAGTGATAGATTTAAGAGATCATTTTTGTTTTCTGACTTGTAACATAATTAGCAGAGTGGCCTTGGGGAGGAAATATGATGAAGGAGAAAGTGGAATGAATGCTAAGGTCACTCTAGATGAATTAGCTGAACTTTTTGGCACTTTTAATATTGGGGATTATATTCCGCGGCTTGAATGGGTCAATAAATTAACTGGTCTAGACACCAAAGTGGAGAAAGTAGCTAAAAGTTTGGATACATTTTTAGAGTGTGTGATCGAAGAACACATTATTAAGAACAATAAAGGAGAATACAGTACGGGTGAAGCTAAAGATTTCGTGGATGTTTTGCTGGAAGTTCAGAATGGAAAGGAAACTGGCTTTCCTCTTCAAAGGGATTCATTGAAAGCTATCATCTTGGTAAGATTTAGCATCTGTCACACTATTTATCCCCTCCTTGGCGTGTTTTATTAGTACTTGTAATTTTGAACATAATTCCTGCTTGCTACTTACTAACATATTGTTTCATAATTAAATATTTGGTTACTTAGAATATTGTTATTCTTCCACATAATCATTTACACATTCTCCAGGATAACAATCTTATATTTTTTAATTTTATGCGTAGGATATATTTTCTGGTGGTACAGATACAACGTATACAGCTTTAGAGTGGGTAATGACAGAGCTTTTGAGGTATCCAAGAGTCATGGAAAAATTAGAGAATGAAGTGAGAGGATTAGCCCAAGGGAAAGCAGAGGTAACAGAGGATGACTTAGGAAATATGCAGTATCTGAAAGCAGTGATCAAAGAGAGTCTCAGGCTTCATCCACCAATTCCACTACTAGTTCCTCGAGAATCAATAGAAGACATAAAATTACTTGGCTATCAAATTCCTGCTAAAACTGGAGTCATTATCAATGCTTGGTCAATCGGAAGAGATCCTTTATCATGGGAAAGTCCAGAGGAGTACCGACCAGAGAGGTTTTTAAATAGCAATATTGATGTGAAAGGATTAAACTTTGAGTTGATTCCGTTTGGAGCAGGCAGAAGGGGCTGCCCAGGAACTGGTTTTGCTATTGTGGTAATTGAGCTAGCATTAGCAAGGATTGTGCACAAGTTCAATTTAGCATTACCAGAAGGGTTAAAACCGGAGGATTTGGATATGACGGAAGGCAGTGGCATCACTATTCGTAGGATATCACCTATGCTAGCAGTGGCCACTCCATGTTTTTTTTTTTTTAAAAACTATAAGGCCAAAGGGCCAGATTTTATTAATCAAAATAAAAGCAATGTACATCAAATGATCAGGCCCAAATCAGCAGGCCCAATCAATAAAGGAAGGAAATAAAGAAACAAAATAAACAAACAAATAAAGAGAAATTAGAAAGGAAAAGAATTAAAATCTGGACAGAACTAAAGTGGAAAGAGGAAAGTGAAGAATTGTCCTCTTCAAAACTTCATCCACATCTCCACCTATCAATCGACCATTTCACCTCTAACTCGTCCGAAAGCTTGTTCTTCAAGAGGCGAAACTGCTCCAATCATAGACGAAAAAACAGGTGAAAAACTAACCTTTCCACTTCGTCTTTTTTCCGTTGATAAGCTTGTTTATTTGTTGTTGTAGTTGACCTCTTGAATCCGTACATTCATTTCGACTTCATCATACCTTAGTGAAGAGGAAAATCCATGCTCGAGCTTGGAAAAAGCATGTCAAAGTCATCAAAACACAGTAAGTGACCCCTATTGCCTCTCCATTTCCAACTCTAACCTCAACAATGTGTAAGAACCAAAGCTCTCTCCTCCATTACTAAGAACCTGAATTTAGATTCTCAAGATCTAGATTTTGCCCTTTATCTAGCTTCTGATGGGTTGAATCTCTAAGGAGATTAATACCACCATCTAAAAACTAAATTACAGGCCAAAATCTCTAAATTGAGATCTAATATATTATGTACATTTGATACATGTGAAGAAGGATCCTCTTCAAGACAGTAG
>JAJOOD010004724.1:0-25358 GCA_029582525.1 Solanum tacnaense
CAATCATCATATAAGCTGCAACAACCTAAAATATTGCTTGTAAGCAAGGAATATTACCATGAAGAGTATGAAAATGGAGAGAGGGAGGGAGAGAGACACAGAGTTGAAGAGCAGATCAAATTCATTTAGAGGAAGGGAAGGCATATTTGGCGTACTTGGGACACCATTGTTGCCCATGCTGCTCCAGCTATACCATATCCAAAGAATCTGCATAAGGCTATGTCGCCAATGCCATTAATAGCCGTGGCAACTGCCAAAGCCTTTAAAGGTCCCCATGAATCTTTCATGCCTAAACTGTAGATCCATTAACAAGAACTATATTAATACAAAAAACACCAGCAGCAAATCATAAACAGCTGACCAATGCACTTGACACAAAAACCACCAGCAGAAAATCATAAACAGTTTTCAGATTTAAAGCTCAAAAGATTGACAAGTAATGCACATTTCAAACATATAAATACTGGACGAAAAACATTAAGAACTTTCAGTATTGACAGTTATCCATAAGTGTCGTTTCTTTCTTTAAGAAACTTCATCAAGACTTCATTAAAGTAAAAAAAAATAGTATCAGGAATGATAGTCAATTGGAACAAATTTATATTAATCAAGGAAAAAATTATATTAATCAAGGAAATGTCAAGCAAAGACAATCATGCTCAAATGTCTCCCAACCAGTACTATTAAAAGCCAACGCTGCATCAGTTGATGTGAAGCAAGGGGTTATCCCTTCACGGGTGCAGCCATGTGCTTCAGAGAAAAGTGTAACTCAAACAATGATACAAATGAGAAGTGCTTGGCACTTTGAATCTCAATTTTGAAGAGTTGGACTAATGTCAGAATCTTTGTATATTGGATGCTGAAACTAGTTTTACTATCAATTTACTATTATAGTATTAAATTCACATATACTTGGTATTTTCTAATTTCTCCTAAGTTGCGCGCTTCACTTCTCGCGTTGTGCTTCAAGCCTCATGGACCTTCCATCTAAATAGGGTAATTAGCTTATTGAACTTATAACAATTGTTTCATCTTCATTATCTAAAAAATCGTGCTTATCTTCATCATCTACTAAGAGTTCAGTATGTGTGTTACTATTCACCACATTTCTATTTTGTTTTGTTTTTGGCAATCCTTTTTTTACCATTCCCTAGGAGCTCCCACCTTTTCTGCTCCGTTGGTGACTCGAACACACAACCTTGTGATTGGAGGTGGAGGGTGCTTAACATCTGAGCAACCCCTCATTCCGCTAATGGTGCTACTCTTCTCATATAAAGAAGAAAAGTGGACTAAACAGTTTGAATCTGATCACACATAGGGAGAGAACTTGCATCAATGAGAAAAGCACAACAGGAAGAGGAAGATGAAATATGGTGAGAAATAAATTTGGGGGCTTGGAATTACCCGTCAATTGATTCTGTGGCCGGAACAGCATGAAACAGGACATTGTGCAGACAAGAAAAAGAACATTGACAAATTGTAGGCATAGGAACGAAATGCATATGTTAGTGGTTCTTGTAAAAGAATCACTGCAACTATGAAGAAGAAACATAGTAGATTGCTACCTATACAGCCCTATATATCACTCAGTTAACAAAATTAAAGTACAAATTATTTAAAAGCACACTGATTACATAATGCTATACAAATTAGAGTATCAGTAGGTAGATGGTACCTTGCACTTTGGGCAACCCAACCAACAAGCATGGCAGGCCATGCCAATCCTCGAATCTAGCACGAAAAGATATTCTATTCAGATGAAGTGTGCACAGGTAACCAAGCACAAGTGGATTTTACTTGATCATCCCAGAACAATATAACTTTCAGCCAAATATTATTATAACTGCTATAGCATATGAATTCTGGAAGTATAACAAATGACCTAATGTCTCTATCTGCAAGTTTGAACTAGGATGGATGAAACCCCACTTTGAAGATCAGCGATAAGAAGTTCAGATATTCAATTTGCTAACAACTTCCAAGATCCTACGACTTTTTTCCTTGTCCCTTACCAGAAATAACTTACTTGTTTCAGTTAGCTGGATATTCGAGCATAAGTCATCTAAAAGCTATATGAAACAATGTAACATTCAAAACTAACATTATTTTAGAATCTTTGGACTCCAGATAAGTCAGGATTCCTCTTGAAAGATAAACACAATCTATGTTGCTCGGACTCTTCAAAAGTGCCAACGGGTGCGTGTCGGATTTGCCAAAAGTAGTGTATTTTTGGAGAATCCGAGATGGGTGAGTGAAGAGTCTGCGCAACTAAGAACACAATACATATATCCATTTTCTATTGAAATTCTCTTACTATCCAAGAGAACATGCACTAATAATTAATAGCATAATAACCTGGACATAAGTATTTGCTGCATTTACTATTTCCATATTGTTTGCCCCTGTGAAAGCTGAAAGTAAGACAAATTTAACATCAGTTGTTCATAAAAAATACTGAAGGAAGAAGAGGTCATTTCAAATAGTATACATATTGGATGATTGATAAATCCACAATCAAAAAAAGAATGAGATGCTAACCAGTAATGCCCCAAGTACCAAACAATCTTGTAAAGATAAACATCAAAATACCACAGGCCAACCCAATGAAGAGCAATATAGATATCTGATGTTGCACTTCATCTTTATCCTGCACCATAATCCAAGATGCTCAGAATGCAAGAGTAAACAGAAAATAATGACAACTATATATTGATCTATGGGTTCACCATACTATGATAACTCCCAAGCTCCTAATATTTGGGGAAAGCAGATACGGTTAAATGATAACATGAATTTCAACAAAGCATACCTGTTTGGCCAATGCAGTAGCAACTAAATTTGAAGTGGCAATTGAAAGGAACATAAAAACATAACTTGTGTTATCACAAAATACTGTTCCTGGGCCTGCCAATTACAAAACTCGAGCTGAATCACTGAACATTTAAACAACATTAT
The DNA here is from genome assembly GCA_029582525.1 of Solanum tacnaense. Lineage (NCBI taxonomy): Eukaryota > Viridiplantae > Streptophyta > Magnoliopsida > Solanales > Solanaceae > Solanum > Solanum tacnaense. The sequence continues at coordinate 2,956 of JAJOOD010004724.1, forward strand.
ACTCAACCCATCCCACTTTATATGGAAAATGTATAAAAGTACGATTGTGCCAAATATTTTGGACATCCAGAAATGGGAAGACTCTACCTAGAGCGGCAAGTTCAATAGAACTTCCTTGACCGATTACTGCAGTGTCAATGAGACTCATCAAAGGTCCACATAACCATAGACCAACTGCTGGCCCTGAAAACTTTACAATCTCCACCACTTGAGCCCAAATGCTCTCATTGCCAGAAAATTCTCCTTTAGCATTAGAATCTACCACTGGAATTTCTTCTCGAACTGTTACCGCTTCTACTTGTTCTTCATCACTGGTACATGAATTCAAATTCGAATGCAAGTTCTCTAGATTCACTGGAATCTCTTGGCTATGATTTACACAAGCAGTGATTATTCGCTTGCGGTGATTGCAGATTCGGGTCAATGATGCTACCCGACAAGTTCGACGGCGGGTGGAAGAAAAATCAACATGGAAATTCAAATTGAATTTAGGGATTTCTATCGGAATAATGTGAGATTTACAAGTTAGGGTTTCAAGATGCATTATTAACGATGAAGATTTCGGTGCTTGATTGAACAGATAGAAAAAACAGAGGGAAAATTATGGCCGTAAATAGAAAGTTTTCTGAGCCACTTGAAAATTGGCGCCTGCTTCGAATATACTTGTGCTTGTTTCCCTAACTGTCCTGTAGTCCACAAATATCCAATTTTGTGTGGTGCTTTGAATATTTATAAATTTGGCAAAGTCATGATTCATATATTTTTTATTGACATTTATCTGACTTGTCAATTTTTAACTAAAGTACATATTAAAAAAATAGCTACAATTTTAGTTATCTGTCTGAATTTTTCATGTATGTGCACTTGAGTCATAACTCATATTCAATCATAAAAAAAAAATATTAACAAACACTTCAAACCAACTTTATTCATTGCTTCTGAAATTTCGTTTTGTTACTGAGAGTTTGATTCTCAGGTTATAATACTCTTTCCTATTTTTCCTCCCCTTGCCTTTTTAAAAAAAAAATTAAAGTGCATGTAAAAATTGACGTGGTGACTATTGTCTCGAACATAACAATCCCCTAAGAAACTTTCAACTTTTGAAACTCATCATGAACTGAGCCTTCCAAATAAAGCATGCCATCCACCATCGTGAGTCGCCGTAGAGCTACCAAAAATCGTGTCTGCAAAGAAAACGAAAGTTAAAATGGAAAACAACATGAGCCAGTTTTAGCAAACAAAGAGTAAAAAAAAAATTAAATGAAATGAAGTTACCCATTGAAAAGCTACTAGTGCAAACCAGCACCCTGACAAACCAAATCCTTTACTGCTGAAGAGCTGTTTGAGATCAAAATAATTAGTGAATAGTATTCTGTTTATTAGAAAAAGATTTAAGAAATCTAGCTTCCTGAGCAAGGGTAAAAAAAAAAAGTTTGTTTGCAAACTAAATCATGAGGGGACTCATTGAAAATAAGTGAAATGACTTACCATGACAAGAAGAGAAGCCAAACCAAATATGGAGGTCATTGATATGCTCAGAAATTTTAAGTCTCTTCCAGCCTACAACGTAATCAGATCATCACACAATTGAGATAAAAGTTTCAAAATAACCATTTTTAGGATTAAAAGATATCTTATCATACAATAACAATTAAGTAAATTATAAATGTAAACAATCACAAGGCAAATGGTAAGGTTATTATAGTATTGATTTTGCAGATAGTTAATAAATGAAATCCCTCGTGAAGAAAAAAGTTAATTCCTTGTACAAATAAATTCAACCTAGTTAGCCCCTCCTACCCAGTAGTACTTACTCCTTAATAAACTTGAAATGCTATATATTTCTTCAATGAAACAGAGCATACTTCTTAAATTTATGGCAGGCATAGACAAAATAAACAAAACTTTCAGATAAAAATAATCGATACAGTCAACCAAACTATTTACCATGATCAAAACATAATTTGGAGCAAATATGAAACCGTACCAACAAGGTTCCTTCAAGACAAAGAACAGACGGCGCTACCAAGAGAGCTAGAAATAATGGCAGCAGTACATTATGCATCTGCACCAATAGAAGGTGAGAACAATTAGTAGATCAGAAAAAAACTGATACAATGATGATGCTTACACAATATTAATCCTGTGTAACATGGAAAAATTAACACAGCTTTCTTTGTCTTGTTTTTATTTTTATTTTATGCAGTATTTTTTTTTCTTTATCATTTGTGCAAAATTATTCATAAAGAAGAGGGCATGGAGAGGATTAATATATATCCTCATGACCAAAAAAGAGAAATATAATACGCAACTAACCAAAGCCCAATACATTGTTCAGCCAAAAAAAAAAATACGCAACTAACCTCTTGTATGACCAAAGGATCAGTTGAAAATATTTTGGAGAAAAACAATGACATTAACACTCCAGCAGTTCCCATTATTAATCCATTTGATGCTCCAATAATCAAAAGCGATTTCAACAGCATCCGGGCCTGATTCACAGTGTTCATCTTTTAAAATGTCCTATTAAAGAAAAATGCATGGAACACAACTCTAAAGTTGTCAAATTGGAGAATGAATAGAAACGACAGTTTATATGGACATCAGAGTAAAATATTTCATGGAAGTTGAGGCTTTCTTCAAAGAAGAGTTTTTTACAGATATAACGGAACGTTTTATGATAGCTTTTCAAGCTTGGAAGTGGTAGTAAGAAAATAGATGCAGGATACTGTAAATTTTACATAAATAAATTTAAGACCTTCAACAAGTTCCGATTCACTCCATGTAACAATTCAGGCATAAATGACTGAGCTGTTTGAGAGAGCGGCTCAATGCATACTGTAAATATACAGTACAGTTGTCGCGTGACCTAATAAGGTAAGTAATGTTAGTGTTAATATCTGTCTGACTATTACATTAGAACGATGCAAGAAGAAAATACATCTTAAATATTAGTCAACAAAAACTTACCTGATGTGCAGCAGCAGTGTGTGTGCCCATTGATGTAGCATAGTAGACAAGTAGAGTGTAGAATGCCACCTTGAATTCAATATCTATCAGATACATAACATAGTCACTACTTTCTTATAAGCCGAAAATGAAGTTGAGTCAAACAAACCTTTGACATCATTGTTAGGAACACAGGTGCTGCAAGCATGAAAATCTGTAGAAGTTCATCCAATGATGGGACAGATAAGGCAAATCCATTATACCCATTTTTGCTCAGAGCTGCAATCATCATATAAGCTGCAACAACCTAAAATATTGCCTGTAAGCTAGGAATATTACCATAAAGAGTATGAAAATAGAGAGAGGCAGAGAGGGAGACAGAGTTGAAGAGTAGATCAAATTAATTTAGAGGAAGGAAAGGCATTTGTGGCATACTTGGGACACCATCGTTGCCCATGCTGCTCCAGCAATACCATAATTAAAGAATCTGCATAAGACTATGTCGCCAATGCCATTAATAGCAGTAGCAACTGCCAAAGCCTTTAAAGGTCCCCATGAGTCTTTTATGCCTAAACTGTATATCCCATTAACAAGACTATATTATACACTGAAACATACTGACCAATACACTTAACACAAAAATCACCAGCAGAAAATCATAAACAGCTTTCAGATTTAAAGCTCAATAATTTGACCAAGGAATGCATATTTCAAATTGTTGCCATAGGAACTAAGTGCATATGTTAGTGGTTCTTGTAAAAGTATCGCTGCAAATATGAAGAAGAAACATAATAGATTTCAACACAACCTTATAGATCACTCAGCCAACTAAATTCAAGTACAAATTATCTAAAAGCGCACTGATTACATAATATACAAACTAGAGTATCAGAAGGTAGATGCTACCTTGCACTTTGGGCAACCCAACCAACAAGCATTGCAGGCCATGCCAATCCTCGAATCTACCACAAAAAAAGATATTCTATTCAGATGAAGTGTGCTCAGGTAACCAAGCACAAGTAGATTTGACTTGATTATATCCCAGAACGATAGAACTTTCAACCAAATATTGTTATCCCTGCTATAGCAAATTTGAACTAGGACGGATGAAACCCTACTTCGAAGATTGGCAATAAGAAATCCAGATAATCAAATATTGTACATCATTCATTCAATTTGCCAACAACTTTCCAATTCCTAAGTCATCTAACAGTGATATGAAACAGTACATCATTCAAACCTTACTTTATATGCTAAGTCTTTGGACTATAGATAAGATGCCTCTTGAAAGATCACCAGAATAAATATATCCAATTTGCATTGGACTTCTCTTACTATCCAGCAGAACATGCACTAACAATTAACTTCTCTTACTATTATGCACTAACAAGTAGTATAATAACCTGGACATAAGTATTTGCTGCATTTGTTATTTCTGTATTGTGTGCCCCTGTGAAAGCTGAAAGGGATCGGAGACAAATTTATCATTAGTTGCTCATAAAAGTTACACCATTACTGAAGGAAGAAATGGACATTCTGAATAGTATACATATTGAATGATAGATACATTCACCACCAAAAAGAGTATGAGATGCATACCAGTAATGCCCCAAGTACCAAACAATCTTGTAAAGATTAACATCACAACACCACAGGCCAATCCAATGAAGAGCAGTATAGATATCTGGTGTTGCACTCCGTCCTTATCCTGCACCATAATCCAAGATGCTCATGAGGACTATAATGAGGACCACAGACCCACTCGCAACAATAAAGAGAAGCAGTGATTCCAATCCACTTCATGAGCTTTAGTGCATAAGTCGTCGAATCCCTTAATTTGGGGCAGGAGTCTCCACCAAAAGTTGTACGAACAACTATAGGTATGAATCTTGAATTGAATTTGAAAAAGGAATATATGATGCATTAGAATGTTCCTGATAGTTTTTTCTTGCCTAGAAGATTGTTACTAACAGTTGAATTGCGAGCACTGAAGCTTGACATCAAATGCCTATATTGTTTTCACACTATAACAAAACAGTTGCCACTAATTTGCTTAATAAACTCGAATATTATGGGCATTTGACCATTGCCGGTAAAAAATATTCTCTCAATATACTCTGTTTCTTTTAGATTTAAGTCAATTTTCTCAATTAACTCGGTTAGTCCGGACCAATTAACAGTTTGAGTTTTCTTTTTCTCGCCTAGTCATCGGTTTTGAGATTTGTATTCTACGTTTTCTTTTTTGGACAAGTTTTGAAGAAGAATTTCTTTACGGTAATTTTGGAGCAGAAGAAGGGCTCCGATAGGCTCGTCGCCCATGGAGAAGAAGCTCCAACTCTTCCGTGGGGATACAATTTTCATCACACTTTTTTGAAGTTTTTCCTAAATTTCGATCGAGTTTTTAGGGTTTCTATGTGGAAAATCTGGGGAATAAAACAATAACCCTCGACTTGTGCGTAGGGTTTGTGCCAAAAAGTTGTTCTCTTGTCGTCACTATATCATTATATAAATGTACTTGTGCGTACAGTTTGTGCCAAAAAGAAGTTAGAATCTTGACTTATATCAACACTGCTACAGTTGTCACATGCATTCATCATGCTTCTTTTTTTTCAGTTTGTTAGCTACACATCTCCTATCTCACATATTCCAAGTCGATTCAGGAGATTTAACACAACAATCATTACAACAAAAATAATTAATTAGTAATTAACGGTAATAAATTAATTATTATTGAATATATATTTTTAACAGTAATTAGTATTCTTTGTAAATATTTCTAAAACCTATAGTTAACTAATGTTCGTAATATTAGAAACTGTTTTTGTTGTAATAAATCTACTATGATACCACACAATCTAACTTCCTACTTTAACGGATGGGTAGTTGAATATTGAAGATAATAACATGAGTTTGAGATAGATAAAGCATTTCCTGCTCTTAATGAACAAAAACAGGAACACCTGCATGCATATATGTATTAATTATTTGTTAATTATGTCTAGAATTTTTCCTTAATATATATTTTTCTATTAGTTTAGGAGATCTTTTATCCTTATAAATTTGGAACAGAAATGTATTGTCTTTCTAGGATTGGGAGATTATTTTCCTTATATGTTGGGTATTACTTGGGATCTATATATAGTTGAGAATTTTAAGGCATTGTACACTTCTTCTTTTCTTTTATAATGAAAAGCTCCCCATGCTTCTGCTCCAAGAACTAGGTCTAGCCGAACCTCGTTTAACTTTGTGATATTTTTCTTCTCTATATTTTTTGTTTGTGATTGTGTGCTAGTTAAGCCACTATATTTCCACAACAATTGATACCTTGCACTTCATCTTTATCCTGCACCATAACCGAAGATGCTCATAATGCAATAGTAAACAGAAATACCAACGACTATATATTGATATACAGGTTCACCATACTATGATAACTTCCAAGCACCTAATATTTGGGAAAAGTAGATAAAGCTGAAAGATAATACCAATAGTAAGAATTTTCAACAAGCATACCTGCTTGGCCAATGCAGTAGCTACTAAATTTGAAGTGGCAATTGAAAGGAACATAAAAACATAACTTGTGTTATCACAAAACACTGTTCCTGGACCTGCCAATTACAAAAGTCGAGCTAAATCACTGAACATTTAAACAACATTATACTCCGTTCGTCCCACTCAATATGGAAATTGTATAAAAGTATGATGAGTTAATACATAATTATCCCGTTCAACTATCTAGTCATTTTTGAGTAGTGACTTTCTAAGTGATTCAAATTGAGTGGTCATATAAGATACTAACTCAAAAGTGTGATCTCTCTGACAGCTTAAGTATTTAGATGAGATAATCACACACTTTAACATGTATAGAGCAGGCAGACGTCCTAAATCGAATCTCACCACCATCCAAATTTAAAAAAAAAAAAAAGAATTTCCATATATTTGACCCATGAAAAAGAATAGGCTCGCACATGAGGGACATGTTTGAGAGTATCATTAACTAATACTTAAGCTTTTAGAATATTTTGGACATCCAGAAATGGCAAGATCAGTGAGATCTCTACCTAGAGCAGCAAGTTCAATAGAACTTCCTTGACCGACAACTGCAGTGTCAATGAGACTCATCAAAGGTCCACATAACCACAAACCAACTGCTGGCCCTGAAAACTTTACAATCTCCACCATTTGATCCCAAATGCTTTCATTGCCAGAGAATTCTTCTTTACCATTAGAATTTACCACTGGGATTTCTTCTCCAAGTGTTACCGCTTTTACTTGTTGTTCATCGCTGATACATGAATCCGGATTCAAGTTCTCTAGTTTCACTGGAATCTTTTGCTTTAAACAAGCAGTAATTATTTGCTTGCGGTGTTTGCAGATTCGGTTCAATGGCGTTACTTGACAATTTTGGAGACGTGTGGAAGAGAAATTCAGATTCATTTTAGGGATTTGATTCGGAATGTGAGATTTATAAATCAGGGTTTGAAGATTCATTGTTTGCGATGAAGAGTCGGTTGCTGTGCTTGATTGAAAAGAAAGAAAAAATTGAGCCGCGTGCCTACTTTTAATTTTTATGGAGAAAGTCTCGTAATACAACTCATTTCTATTTTTCTCTTTATGGAATATATATATATATACTATATTTCTAAAAGAATGATTAAATTTTCTTTTTCGTCTACTCTGTTTCAAAAAGAATGACTCTTTTTTTTTAACAACACTTTAACTTTAATTATCCACGTGATATGTTTAAGGCCACATGATTACAAGGTATTTTGGTACATTTGATAGACTTAACTTTATTTAGAACTACAAGATTAAAAAGTCTTTTTTCTTTTCTTAAACTCTGTTTCAAATCAAACTAAGTCATTCTTTTTTAAACGGATGAAGTATTATTATATAAAATAGAAAATAAGCTCTCCGATCACACTTTGGAACATTCATATTCTTTATTTATAAACATATTTTTTTTGTGGAACCCCAGGTTTTTCTATTTTATTTTTAAAATATTTTAATATTATATATTTTATATTTTAAATTATTTTAATATTATTTATATTATATAATATTACTCCTATAAATCATGTAAGACCAATAAATCATTAACTAAGTCTCTAATATTCGTAATTATTTTCTGATATAATATAACATCTAAAAATATGTTATTAACAAGTGTACTACTTCTATCTTGAATTAATAATTTTTCAATTCTTTTTTAATTTTTGCCACTTTAAAATGTAATTTAAAATTATTATTATTTTTCACTATGAAGAATGTAAAAAATTTAAATGATAGTTCAAGCAATTCACTTTCATAATATAGTGATAAATTATTAAACTACACTTTTAATGAGTACAGAAATACTTGATGCAATAGTTCAAAATGGAATAAGAACATAAGTAATTTTAATAATTTTAAAAGTTACAACAATAACTTAGGGAAATTATTTGGAAAAGAAGAAAAGATTGATATTATGAAATAAGAAAACAAAGGAGAATTAAAAAATATGAGGGAAGAAAAAAATCTTTCTCCGGGAGTAAAATAGAGAATTTAGTTGAAGTTTATTTTTAAGAAAAATATATAATTATATATAATAAATAAATAAAAGATGGGTTGGATATGGCTTAACTGAAATTAAATACACTCATATCTCACAACATGAGTGAAATACACACATAAATTCTCATCAAGTTTAAGAGTGTTTTCATCACTTCTCTCGATCTTTTATTAAGAGTCACATGGCTCCTACAAGAGTTTGAAACTATTTGCTATGTTATGATGCATTTTGGGGTATATTTAAGTTTAATTAGTCAAATAAAAAAATATTTTCAAGAAATTCAAAAACGAAACTAATAGTTTGTTTCGACACTTTCTTTTAAGGGCCCGTTTGGCATGAGATATGGTATCATGATATGGAATCATGATATGATATCATAATATGGCATTATGAGATGAAATTGAAGTTTTGTTTAGACATGCGATATAGAATTTTTGTGTTGTATATTTTCTCATAAACATAAGAATCTCATAAGTTGTAAAACTATTAAAATAGCCCCAATTGTTTATTCAATCTTACCAAATAAACAAAAATTTATAAAATCACATAATAAATTATTACAAAGCTATTTGTTCAATACTTAAGTAACTATTTCATCTAACTTTAATTTATCAAACTTTAATTCAATTAAAAAATTGAACATAAATTGTAGTGTACTAGTCTTTAATATAATCATCCCACATAGTACAAACAATTTTCCCACGTCGAACTTACATTTCTCGATCATGTGACCAAGAAGAAGAACCAACATTGTTACTTTAAGTTATAATTAATACAAAACGATAGAAGTAATAAATTAGGTGTTGGAGAAAATGAAGAGAATAAATTTATTACTCAACAATCGGTTGATGTGAGTTAAAGTGAGTAAGTGAGTTTTAAAAAAGTAATGATGTGATTATAAATTTTATTTACATATGAAATAAATGGTTAGTAGATATAAATGTGGGGCTGTTTTAACAAAATATAAACTTGTGGATCAATTTTTGTATTAAAAATATCTCCAATCATGATATGGAATTCCCATATCATGGTTTTTGAAAAATATGGAATCACATCTCATGATATGAAATCATGAGATAGAATCAACGTAAATCACATATCCAAACGTTGATTCCATCTCACAATTTTATACCGTAATATAGTATCGCATTGCCAAACACATACTTAATGTGATTGAACTAACGCATTTAGTAAACTCACCTACCGATGACCCAAACTAAAGGTGGGAACCAACTAAAGGGCCCTAGTATACAAATGTCCAATTTTTGGTCATTGAACTCGCAAGATTATTTTGAAAAACAAGGGAAAGACATAAAGTGACGGAAAAAGAAAGGAAAATTTGGTTTAAAAAACATCTCTGATGCCTCAATATCAATTCTCAGGTTTACTAAGCCCATTATGTCAGTAAAAAGTCTATAAGTGATTCAAATTTAAAATAATAGAGATGTTCAATAACTAAAAAATTGGGTTGAGTTGTCCGTGAATTTTATGAACAATTTAAAGGGATCGTAGATAACTTAACTCATTTATTCCCTTTCAATTTGTTTGTTCTATTTTTTTTTGTCTGTTTTCAAAAAAATATACATATATTTCACAAAATAATCATATCAAATTAAAACATACTCACTCTGTCCCATATTAGATGGGCATCTTACTAAAAATGTTTGTCCCATATTACTTGAACACTTACTAAATTAGGATAGAATTAATTAATGTTTTCCCATTTTACCTCTACAATTATGACCTTTGGAAGTTTAAACAAATTTTAAAGCCCAATACTAACCATTCCTATATGCTAGGTGTATTTTTTGTAACTCATTTTAATATACATTGATATAAACAAAGGGCAAAATGGTAAAGTCTTCCAATGTATTAATAATTTCTTAATCACCGTGTAAAGTTGAAAGTGTCCATCTAATATGGAACTGAGGGAGTAACAATCAAATTAACACAAATTAATAAATAGTACTCATTAACATGTAATATCCCATCGCTTTATGGGTTTATTACTCATATCGATTTTAAAAAAAAAGGAAACACACACAATTTTGCACTTTGTGGGCCGAATTCTGGTAATTGTTGAAAACTCGCGTGACGGAAAGTAATTTACTCCTGAACTAGTGAGATTTGTGTTATTTTTGCCAAAATAAAAGTCGGATAGAAAATATTTTTGTCCTTTAATAGATCTTAAGTAAATCGAATTTAAATTAATTAATACCTTAAAATGAGCACCAAACAGAGTGAGAAAAAAATGAATTCCTAATGGTATCGGCTGGGTTTTGTACTTCTATCAGACCTAATAAAGAAGCATGATATGTACTAGGTGGGATTTTTTTTTCTAGAGGGAATTAAAATTAGCATAATTGTATACATTGTTTGATTATTAATTTTTTCTATATAAAAATCTCAACATAAAATCAATAGCCAAATGAGCCATGCATTCGCATAATTAATTCTTGTATAACTATTTCTTGTATTACTAATACGATGATACTCGTACAATTAATCTGTAATGGTTAATATGCATGATTTTAGTTAACTTTCAAATGGCCCCTTATCGGACTTCATTTATTAAAATTGGTTTAACTATATTACAAGCTTATGTTTTTATGGTGTTAATCTAATTATAGTAGATAACCTAGCTTTTTAATAAAGAGAAGTTGGGGACATAGTAAACCTCCTACTATAAGAGTAATTTCCTGACATTAGAAGGCGAAAGATTGAGAGGGTGTTTGAATTGGCTTAAAAGTTGGTCATATTTACTTTTAAGTCAAATTTTGACTTCTGGAAGTGTTTGACAAATATAAAAAATAACTTTAAATAAGTCAAAAATGACTTTAAATAAGTTAGGAAGTGTTTGGCAAGGTAAAAAATGACTTAAAATAAGTCAAAACCAAAAGTAGTCTCCACTCAACTTTTTATTTTTTGACTTAAAATTCATTTAAGTTTTACCTTTTATTTTTAATTTAAAAACTATTTTTTAAGTCAATCTAGATTCTAAACTGTCAAAAGACTGGATCCTCCATTAGTAAGATTGAGAGGGTTAGTGTCCTCTTAAGATTAAATATATAGGATTCAGTATTTGGACGTATGAAAGATAGTTGATTACTCCAAAAAAATTAGTCAAGTTGCGTTGGATATTGCTTAATAACCAGAATATCACAATAATAATCATGATAATAAATACTTCATCTCAAGACTACTTTCATTTTTGAAAGATCTTATCATCAATGTCTTTATTACGTGTACTAATACTAATATTAACATTATTGAACAATAATACCAATTTAAATCTTGGATTCTGTATAGATGGAGAGATCAGATATTGAAGAAAGGAAAAATCTTTTTGGGCAGAAAATTTGGCCAGAATAATATTTTATTTATGTTATTTTACCTTTTTAAACATTTTTACTCATTTAACTTTAACACCTTTTAACTAAAAAATGGAAAAAATACCAGTTTATTTTAAAATAAAAAAATACTATAGTTTTTTTAATTTTCTGGCCAAATTTTCTTCCGTCCCTAATTATTTGTCCATATTTTTTTTGTTGTCCCTAATTGCTTGTCTTTTTTGACAAATTAAGAAATGACAATTTTTTTTTACCTATAATACCCTCAATTAATTACTTTAAAAAAGATAGAACTTCTTGTAAATCTTAAATTTTTAATTTATTCACTTCATAATTAATAGGAATAAAATGGTAAACTCACTAGTCATTAATTATTTTATTATTAAGTGTGTCAATTCAAACGTAGAGAAATAATTATGGACAAATGAATAGTTTAAAAGATACGACAAAAATTCAAACGTGGGACCAAATGAGTTTCACTTAACTCCCCTACCCTAGTTCAGGACAAATAATAAATTAAGTTGCCATTTTCCTTTATTATTTTAATGTCCTTGTGGGTGGCTAGTAATTAATTATGACTTTTTGAGCTGTGTGACTTACGGTAAAGGGCGTTTGAACGTAATTTGAAATGAGGTTAAAATTAAAATTTTGTTTGAATATTGTAATTTGAATCTCTTAAATGGATGTTTTCTTTTAAATATTCAAATTTCTGAAAAATATCAAAAGTTAATTTTCTTAAAATTGTATTTACCTCAAATATAGTGAAAATAATATGAAAAAAGTTTTTGTATCTTTACACATACAAATGCATGCATTAAAATTTAAAATTCATTGCCTTGCTAATACCATAATTTTTCATTATTTTTTATTACATTAATTATATATAAATTAAAAAAACTTATCTAATAAAATATTAATAATACAAGGAGTTAATATATACACTACATTTTCTAATGTATCTACCAACCGGCCCCTTAACAATTGGCCTAACTTATTTGCCGTGTGTTAATAGTCGTTCCTCGTGCAGTGGGCCATGAACCACCAGTTGTAAGAAGTGGTTTTGATATTAGCATTTAAAAAAAAAAAACTTATGATAATTAAAAAAATTTAACTTGACTAATTTAAAAATTTAGCGTTTGGTAGGATTTCTCAGATAAAAATCGCTCTTTATCAAAGAATTTTTCATATTTAATAATTAATTTTTTTAATTTAACTAAAAATAAACATAATTTTTCTATTCCACCACACTTCTCGATATGAATAAATAAATCATTATCAATTGTGAGTAATGACCATTAAAAAAAATGTTGCTGGACAAAAACGAGTATTTAATCAAAATTGTCTCATTATGAACAAACTGGCGTTCGTAGATCCATTCGTTGATAAACTCAATTTTTCACATGTTGAAAACTATAGAGATTGGAGTGGACCCATAGTGCATTTACTTACAAAATTACATATATGAAAAAGAAGTGTTTTATAAAAGATTTATAGCCTGTTTAGACAAGCTTTTTCGAGAGGTCAAATTTTACTTTATTTTTATTAAAAAAGTGTTTAGCCAAAGTTTTAGGAGAAAATAAGTGTTTATGTGGGATATCAATAAATTATTTTTCAAAAGCTAAAAATAATTTTGATAAGAGGAATTAATCTCGGGATAATTTTTGAGTGCCTTTTAATTCGTTGTTTGATAGCAAAGGTTGAGATAACTTATCCTAAGTTTAACAATTAGTACTATGATAAGTTATAATAATCCCAAAATAATTTATCATGAGATAAAGTATGTAAAATAACAAAAATACTCTCTTTAAACTCTTTTTTTTATACACCACTTTTACATTTGAATTCACTCGATAAGAGAGACACCCCCAACAATTTATTTATTTATTTTATCATTTTCAAAAATTTAAACCTCAAAATTCTCTTGTTAAAGATGGAACATATCGGCTATTTCACTACCATCAATACCGGTACAGTGGTACGCAAGAGATATGTCACATGAGTACTAATGATTAATGAGGGTCTAATATTTTAATGCTTGTCCATTAAACTATTCTATATTCTAACTTTTGTTTCTCACGTTAATTGACAAATTAAAAAAATAAAATTAATTAATCAATTAAGTGAAAACAAGAGGCAACTCAGATAAGAAAGGAGAGAGGTCAATGAGAGATATTTTCCCCACACAGTAATTTGTATGATAAGAGATATTTTTTCATAAAGAAAAAATGTGTTTAGTGAGTAAATATAATTTTCTGTTTTAAAAGGAATATATTACAAATTTATAATAATATTAACAAATCAACATGCGATTTGATAAAAAAATTTAAGAGTATTAAATATCTCAATAGTAAGGGCTAAATGTTAGTTAGATCAAATAATAAGAATTAAAAGTAATAATTATTTAATTTTTTCACAGTAAATGATGAAAGTCATTTCCTTGTTTGATAAGAAAACAATTTCTTTGAAAAAATAATTTTCTAATAATCCAAAGAAATTACCTATTCATGTCAAACAATTTCTTTTAATGTGAATTTCGTCGTATTATAGTCGTTGGAGTAGCATCACAGAAAAATTGTGTACATTTTGGTGACTTCTAGAAGACGTGATATATAAATATATTTTTTAACATCTGTCCTCAATTTATAATTATGTCCTTTAATTTTGAATTTTATAAATATGTATTTAAATTTGTATAAAATTAAACAAGTAGTCATGTGCATTCTATGTGATATAATAAACGTAGGACGCTATGTAAGATGCCACATAAGACGCAAATTGCCACATAAACACATATATCTATTTGTTCAATTCTATACAAGATTAAATGTCTATTTGTGTACAATCAAAGCTGGAAGGTATAAATATCATATGAAACCAAGTTAAATGATACATATGTATTATAATTTTTTTTTAAAATATCTGCCTCACATATCTAATAACTACTTCTGAGTGGTTTTGGGTTGCAATCACTTATATAATTCTTTGACAAGTGCAAAATACCCTAATCCATCATAACTAGTGAATTATTTACCTTCAATAAAAGGAAGAAAACAGTATGTCCACTGAATTAGTTCAAGTAGCACCACAGAAAAATTGGAGGAAAATCAACTAGATCGTGCCAAACGCGGCTTTAAGTTATTAAATATCTATACTCCATACCCCGTTTCAACGGGAAGTCCGTCAAACAAAGTGGGCTAATAAATAATTAAATAATCATCTAAAAAAAATATATATATATTAAAAAAACAGGCAAAAAAAGGGAGGAGCTATCGAAAATGTTATTACTATATTATTACTAATAATATAAATATAATATCAATGATTACATAAGATAATCTTTCAAGGAAGCAGTCCGGTGTTAAGTAAATACGGCTCTTATAATTAGGCTTTACACAAACCATATCAAAGTAGAAATCACACCCTACCACTTTACAAATAATTTTATATGTGGTGAAAGGGTTAATAATAATAATTATTATTATTATATAATTATTAAAAATTAATTATTTATATACAAAAATCCCAGAAGTGATTTATTAAAAAAGGTTTGAAAATGTATTTTTTATTATTTTAACTATTTTATATGCAGATAAATAATTCCAAATTTTGTAAACAAGTATACTAAAAGTTACAGCAGTAAAGATTCCTTTAACGTCAGACGATAATATTACACCATTATACATAGCATAGGTATAGTCGTTTCCACAAATTCATTATTCATTAACTTCTTCATATATTGTCATTTTGCAAACGCTCTCCTCTACCGAACACTCCCACGCCATTCCCTCTCTACCTTTGGCTTTCTGGATTTGTTTTCTTCATACATCAACACGTATTTGTGTGTGATTTGATTGTGGATCGGTGATTGATCGGAACAGTGTTTGAATTTGTTGAGAAGAATGGGGACATTGAGGGCGATTCTGAAGAATCCAGATGATTTGTATCCATTGATAAAGCTGAAACTAGCGGCTAGACATGCGGAGAAGCAGATCCCGCCGGAGCCACATTGGGGCTTCTGTTACTTAATGCTTCAAAAGGTCTCTCGTAGTTTTGCTCTCGTCATTCAACAGCTTCCTGTCGAGCTTCGTGATGCTGTAAGTTTGTTTTTTTCGTGATGCTGTAAGGTTGTTTTTTCTCTTCAGAAAAATGTTTTCTCTGGCATTTATGCTATAGCGCTTGCGATTCGTTAACTTTCTGATTAGTTTTCAATCTGTTTTAAATTTCTGTGTGTGCTCGTATATTCGTTTTGTAGAAGTTTGTATTTTTGCTTAATTAGGAAGAATTTATATTATGTTTCTGTGAATTGATCGGAATTGATATAATCTATTGTTATTCCTTTTGATTTGTGTTAATTTGCTGGATAGTTGTGTTACTATTACTATTGTTTTGAATTTGTTTTTAAAACTTCCATTGAACGTTGCAGGTATGCATATTCTATTTGGTCCTTCGAGCACTTGACACTGTTGGTAAGCTCGTTTACTATCATCTAAATTTGTTTGTACTTTATGAATTCTTAGGAGATATGAAACTCAGAAAGCAGATGACTGGTATTAGTTCTTCATTTTTGTGCAAAATTTGGTGTGATTAATTTAGTAATTTAGTCTTCTATCTTTGAAAGAGTAGGTTGAATCGTTGATTCAGTTCGTCATACTTATCTTCTATTGCTTCTTGCGAGGAACGAAAGATGACGAGAGAAGGAATAATAACTTGTTGAAAACTTCAACCTCTTATTTATCAAAAAGAGGAAAAGAAGCAAGTTGTTCTTCCTTATAAAAAAAAAGAAGCAAATTGTTCTTCTCATACTAGGTATATTGGTATTTGATATTTAGTTTATATGATACGAGTTGCCTACCAGCTTCCTGTTGAACTCTTCTTGGTTATAAACAAGTTTTGACTAACTTTTATTGCTTAAATACTAGTATGAATTATCATATGCTGCTTACTATTTCATTTCATTCTAGACATTCATAAGGTAGTTTTTAGGTTGTAATCTTAGTTGATTCAAGGGTTGTTGCACTCATATTTTTGAGTAACACATAATTTGCTTATTTTTCATAGTTGGATGTTCTTATTGTGGACAGAGGATGATACCAGCATACCCACCGATGTTAAAGTACCTATTCTGATCTCTTTTCATCAGCATGTTTATGATCGTGAATGGCACTTTGCATGTAAGTCTCTGAATGCAACTTGTTGATCTCCCTAAATTCTCAATATTGCTTCTCTCTTATAATGAGTGTGCTTTTGCAATTGAAGAATCCCAAGTTGGAAAGACTTCAACTACTTTTTAGAGGTTACTAAGGAAATTATTTTGAATAAGTCAGATGGAAACCGATGCAAAATATTTCACTGTCTACCCAAAAATGTTTTTCTTTTGCTGCACATATGCTGCAAGTTACCAATGATCCAAGATTCACGTCATCCACTGTTTTCTTGCACATACTGCACCAGTCACCAGCGGTCCATAATGCATTTCCCTTTTCTCAAGTTGTCGTCTGTCAAAACACACTTTGCAAAAGGCCATAGCTTCCTCTTGAATTCCCTATTTACTACCATATTAGAGACACTGTTGACATGAGTCATTCAACACCAAACAATTCATAATCCTTGAAATCCTGTTAAAAAAAGCACAATTTCTAGTTACTGAATTATATATGTTGCAGCACACCCTCTCATGTGTGGGTTTGATTCTTTTTCATGGGCCAAACACATGGAAATTTATTTTGCTTTTCTTTTTAGGTGGCTGTGAGATTTGAAATAGGGTCTCTTTCTCTCTAATATCATGTTGAAGTCTTATTTAAAAACTTAAATTGTTAGAGAGAGCACACTATTGATTACTTAATTATATTATGTCTCATTCTCAATAACCTTTTGATTTTTTTAAAAAATCCATACTTAAGGGGGGAGGGGGATAAAACTAAAGACCCTATCATTACTAGCTCATCATCTGTATGCTGATGGCAGGTCGTTGTGATTTGTATTGCTAGTTATACTGTATACATTTGTTGGTTCATGTATAAACATGGAGGAGCTTTCACATCTGAGGGCTGGCCAGCACTTAGACATTGACCTGAATAAGATAATGTGTAAAGTTCTAGGACATTCTAGTGGGTCCTCTAATCTAATTTTTCATTTGCTCTGGGTAAATAACTTATGTTGATTTTATTTCTTTCGCTATACAAATAGTAGGATGCCGATAGGGAAATGAGCTTCAAAATCTATGTTTTAACCCTGGAATGGTTTCCGCAATGGTTTCCGCATTATTAGTGGTTGTAATTGGCTCTTTTGTCAATTTTCTCCTGAAAATGTCTTGACATGTTGGCCCAATGGGTGAACCTGACTCAAAGGTAGGATGCTAAGGGGAAGGGAGTAAGCTAGGAATCTTCTGAAATTCATATTACTTGTTTATACTGAAGTTTCTTGCACTAAATAGAAGCTCTTTTTCTCTTTCATTATTTATATTGGAGTTTCTTTTTCTTCCTCTAATCTTTTGAAATGCACATTGCCCTCCCTACAAAGACATTCTGTCTAGGGTGGGACCATGATCATTTTTCCCGAATAACTTGAAGCATTATAGACTGATTTCCTAATCCCAATTTTAACATGTTAGGTGGTACGAAGGAGTACAAGGTTCTCATGGACCAATTCCATCATGTTTCGACTGCTTTTCTGGAACTTGGTAAACTGTGAGTTCTTACCCAGCTTTTGTGTTTTTCTGATACTAAGATTTTGCTCAATTGAAAGGTTACAATCAGCATATTTTGTAAAGACATAGTTTTTTCCCCAAGAAATCCGTCTAGGGCCACCCTTAGGACCAACAACAACATTCAAATCTCGGGATAATGGGCGCTCTCTTCTGACCTTAAATTTTGGTATAAAATAAATAGTTAAATCAGAAATCGCTCGAGTGTTCTTATGATGACAATTTAGAAGCCCCTTTATACTTGGAAACTTGTAAAAAGTTTCATAAAATAGTGAGCGTGAAGCTTTCTATCAGGGATTTTAGGATATCATTTTGCATGAAATAGATATCTGTTCATCACTGGACAGGGTTCTTGCTGTTAGAACTAGAGACTTTCTTGGGTCTTATTTTCTCATTCAAATAATTGCTTTGTGCGAATTTCCTGTTTGTGATGATTATTCCCTGGCAATCCATGTCAAATAACGACAAGTCTCACATCAATTCGAGTCAATATTCAGAAACACAATAAATATAATGTAGCAGTATGTCCTCCAGAATTTAAACTCTTTTGCAAGGCTTGGAGAATTCCAAACTCAACTCTCAATCCACGTGACCTAATGTGAATCAGAAATGTTACTTATAAGTGGTGCAGTTTCCTCTGCCCTCCTCAACCCTAAAATCATATTACTTATGAAACAAGAAATGTGAACTCAGATTGTAGTCTGAATTTCAAAACGTATAAACTCTGCGGGATTACACTGGGTCTGATATCTCCAGACTCCACTTGTGGGATAACATTGGGTATGTTGTTTAAACTCTGGGTTCCTTTTGTATGAGTAGTAGGTTATAATGAAGATTATGTTCTTATATCTGTGCAGTTATCAGCAGGCAATTGAGGACATTACCATGAGGATGGGTGCAGGAATGGCAAAATTTATATGCAAGGAGGTATGCAAGATATACCAAAAAGAACAAGATCAAATTTTCTGATACTCACAAAATGCAATTTATACTTGTTTGCTTTTTTCGTTTGTATGAATTGGCTAGAATCTCAAGTTTCCCTTTTCATGCAATTCCTCGTCTTCAAGACATTGGATTATTCCACCTCCTCAAAAGTATAAACCATGGTCTCTGCTTCAGTACATTGTGATTGGCGTGGTTACTAGTATTTATGCTATTTGAGATTAGGCGTCCTTTTCACCCATATATTCCTTGGATATTTTACTGGAAAATTTTTGGTATACGAAGTTGAGCATTGTTAGCCTGCATGAATACTATGATATTTGTTGAATTATTGTCTCAGTCTTTGTTTGTTAAGCAAAACATGGCTATTAACAATAGAAAACAAGTACATGTTATTTGGTTGACTAGCGCTAAATCTTGTTAGGTTTTGAGAGGTAATTTAAACCTTTAAGCGCGCCTAATGTGTAGCTACTTTACCGAGCTAATAATTTTTTGCTCCAAGCTTCATTTCTACAATGCTCTTCAATCCCTCTGTGTATTTCAGCTTCAATAAATCTCTTCCTGCAGGTGGAAACAACTGATGATTATGACGAATACTGTCACTATGTAGCTGGGCTTGTTGGGCTAGGATTGTCAAAACTGTTCCATGCCTCTGGGACAGAAGATCTGGCTTCAGATTCTCTCTCCAACTCCATGGGTTTATTTCTTCAGGTTTGGACCTTAACATGTGTGGCAGGCACAACTGTCGTTCGTTGAGATTCTTCTTTGTTGAGGGCACTAATACTAACATATTTGCTATATATTGCAGAAAACAAACATTATCAGAGATTATTTGGAAGATATAAATGAAGTACCCAAGTGCCGTATGTTCTGGCCCCGTGAGATTTGGAGTAAATATGTTAACAAGCTTGAGGTTTGAGTTCCTCATATCCTTGGTCTTGTATGAATTTCTCATTTTGTTTTCCCCTGACATCATAGGTATCGAATTAACTTGAGTGCATGGTAGCAAGTGCTGTTGTTTGGTCCAAGTCGAAAGATGGGTTTCATTTTATAATTTAATTGACATCTCTGTTTATTTCCCACAGGACTTAAAGTACGAGGAGAACTCGGTTAAGGCAGTGCAATGTCTCAATGAAATGGTCACCAATGCTTTGTCACATGTAGAAGATTGTTTGACTTACTTGTTCAATTTGCGTGATCCTGCCATCTTTCGATTCTGTGCCATTCCACAGGTATATCCTCTTGGTTATTTTCTAGGCTTTCTACTTTCAATTTGTCTATCAAGCTAAAAGCTTCCTACATGAAGACATTTCTTCTACCACAGTTGATAATTCCTTTTTTAACTTTTTGGACTTCCAGTTCTTGTTCTTCCCATCTATTCATTTTTTGAAGAAGTGTTCCTAAGATGGAACTTTATGTTCTGTGTTTGGGGAAGTGCTGATTTGACAGAGTTTGCTTCAGCAAATTTGGTACTTCCATATTGTCTTGTTGCCATGATTGATATTGATGCTTGGTTAATTGGCCATGGAGTTAAGTGTGGTGAATGAATAGATAGCGTACAATTCCCTTTAGCGATCAAAAAATAAAATAGATTGTGCACATTTCTCTAATTATGAGCTTGTAGGCTGGGAGGAAGAATTTTTACAGCGTCCAGAAACAATGTTTTTACACTAGTAATTTGCTAAGCATCCTTCTTTACCACACTTTTGCCTTGTTGTGTTGTCTAATGGTATCAGGTCATGGCAATTGGGACATTAGCTATGTGCTACGACAACATTGAAGTCTTCAGAGGAGTGGTAAAAATGAGGCGTGGTAAGAACTATTTTTGTCAACATGCATTTCTTGTGACTTCATACCCGATTGCGATCTGACTCCTTGAAGTTCGGCCATTTTGTTTTTGCGTCCCATCCTTTTGACAATAGTAATATTGTCATATGCAAAATGACTTTCTTCCTCTAGAATTCATCATGTAATTGAGGGGTTTTAATCTTAAACACTGTCTACTGTATATTCATTGGTTGTATAGGATCTAACTTCCTCGCCTTATGGTCATTCTTTCAGATCTTTCCACATCTCCCTATATCTATGTATTATTCATGCATCTATATGTTCTACTACATTTGCAGATTGAAATTATTTATAATAGATTTTGTGTTTTTTGAATATTATTGTGGCTTCAGTTTTTAATATATCTATGCTTGTTCGGCTTCTTAATATATCCATCATACCCGTCATAATTAATAACTTTTGGTTTCTTCTTTCTAGGTCTTACTGCTAAGGTCATTGACCGGACCAAGACTATGGCAGATGTATATGGTGCTTTTTTTGACTTTTCTTGTATGCTGAAATCCAAGGTGTGGAACTTATTTATTTCTGATCATTCCTAATTACCCAGTTATAATGTGATAATGTTGACTTTGCTGGGTTATATTGAGGATTACGCCTTCGTTTTTGTTCAATGCCAACAATCCATGTCTTGTCTTGGAAGAAGTATATGCGCAGTGTGCCTTTGTGCCTCTTAGGGGTCGTTTGGTAGGGAGTATTAGGAGAAATAGTCCAAGTATTATGTGTGGTATTATTTAGTACTATGTTTGGTAGGAATTTTGGGTCTATGTATAACCAATCCATGGATTAGTTATACACCCTACATGGTATTATAGGGTGTATAACTAATACCTTCCATTTGGTGGTATTAGTTCTAATACCATTGGACTAATCTAGGTAAAGACAAAAATACCCCCTCAAATCCTTTTAATCATTTTGTTTATTTTCTTGATTTTATGTTTTATATTTATAATAATAAATTTATGTAAATAAATTAGCTTACAAATTTTATTATTTAGATATAATTTTTTGTTTCTAAAATATGAGTTATTTAATCTATTTATTATTAATATAAAATATTATA
>JAJOOD010004725.1:0-55844 GCA_029582525.1 Solanum tacnaense
AAAACTGTTTTAAATTGCTATTTTGTTTTAAAATGGAATTTATTATTTAAATTAACTAAAGACAATTAAGTTATTGAATTTGAATTTATTATTTAAAATAACTAAAAATAATAAAATTCAAGAATAATTGTGGTGCTGACACGTGTCCTTTTTTCCCTCTCCTTTTATATATAGATAGATATTTTTAGCAATATGCTTTTAATTAAAAAAAAATGAAATTTTATGGTAATATCTTTACAAAAAACTGTTTTTTTAAAAAAACTGTTTTAAATTGCTATTTTGTTTTAAAATGGAATTATTATTTAAATTAACTAAAGACAATTAAGTTATTGAATTTGAATTTATTATTTAAAATAACTAAAAAAAAGTAAAATTCAAGAATAATTGTGGTGCTGACACGTGTCATTTTTTCTCTCCTTTTATATATAGATAGATAGTTGTGGTGCTGACACGTGTCGTTTTTTTCCTCTCCTTTTATATATAGATAGATATGGTTAAAAATATGTTCTTTCTGTATTTATTTCTTTATATATTGAATCCCCTAAGTGCAAATTCAGGTTTCACCCCTAGAAAATGTCAGAATTCAAACCTTGAGCCATCTTTTTAACTATAATAAATTCAATTGTGACAAGTAAATATGAACGGAATAGAAAGAGTATTAAAATATCTATAGAATATATATTGTTGATGCACGTCACTTGATAATATATATATATATATATTATATTAATGTGTGTTTGGTTTCAGTGTTGTGTATATATTCGATGTTGTGTATGAGATTTGCATGGATGGTGAGGCCAAGAAATCATATGCTGCTAGCTTGCCATGCTGCTAATGAATCTGTCCAACTCTACCAACTTTCTCGTTGGCTACGCTATAGGTTTCATTACTCACTTAGACAAATAAATCATTTTTACATCATTTTGATAATCATGAAAACATAATATTTTTTTGTTTTGTTATCATTTTTAGGAACCTCCAACCAAAGGAAGATGCAGCGGCTTCTGATTAGTGCGGAAGGATAGTCTTGTACTAGTACTAGATATATGTGCTCATGCTAGCACGGGCTCAATATATATCATTTTTTAATTATAATTTATATGACATAAAAAGAATTTGAAGAGACAATCAAATTTTTAATATGATTTTTAGATATTTTAAGTTGTTAATTATTGAGATTTATGGTACTTTACGTAATTTAAATAACCCTCTCTCTATCTGGCACCACTCTGATAGAATTCAAGAGTCAACTTAGTTTTTATATGTCTTCTAAAATTTTAAGTTGTTAATTATTATGATTTATAATACTTTTTATGTCATTTTCAAATAATATATATTATATATTTTATCTCAATTTATGTGGCAGTGATAAAATTTTGAGGAACAATCAAATTATTTATGATTTTTAAATATTTTAAGTTGTTAATTATTGTGATTTATAATATTTTTTTACATAATTTTAGAATAATGTATGTTACTCCCTCTATTCAAATTTATGTTGTACTTATAAAATTTCAAGAATCATTTCAAAAAACTTATGCCTTTTGAATTTTTAAGATGTTTGTTATTATGATCTACATTATTGTGATCTGATTTCGAGAGTGAATAATTTTTTTATGTTTTTTAAATATTTTAAGTTACTAATCATTATAGTTTATAGTACTTTTTACTTAATAATATAACCAATAGAAATTTAATCTCCTTTTTCAAGACAATTGTTAGAAGACCACGTGGTTGTCAAAGGGAAAAAAAAAGGTGAAAGAAGGAAGCAACACAAAAGTTATGTGAGATATGATGGACAATTTAGTCATAACGACTCTAAAAAAAAAGTATACCACTGTTCACAATAAATTTCCTTAAGCGTTGAAAATTGACTGCAAGTAAAATAAATAAAAAAAGAAAATGTTATTTTTATTGATGAATTGTTGTGAGTACAATTATGTTGTTCTCTTGATTCTTCTCTCTTAAGTTTCTCCGTGATTTGAGATTTGTCAGTAGCGTAGTTCTCAAATGCAGGATGATGTAGACCTCCTTGAGATGTGTTTGATCTCCAGGAACGTCAGGAAGCAGTTCGTCGTTTCAAGTCGATCTCCGGGAAGAACTCCGTTGACCACTCATTCGAAGAGCTATGTAGTTGGTGTTGTAGCTTTCTCCAATCCTTGCAGAATGTTTGTTGAAGAGTTTTCTTGATGCCCCAAAAATGTTATGTTCATCCCTTATTTATAGTTGTAGGGGATGGACAAGGTTGCATATGATTGGCCAAAGGATGTCATTTTGACACTTGACATGCTGTGATTGGTTCTTGCACTTGATTGGGACTACCACCTCATTTGGACACGTGGTGCTGCCTTATTGGTCTTGGATGCCTAGTCATTGTGACATGTGGCATGAGTTTTGGACTTCAAAGTGAAATGGACCTTGGATTTGAATTTAATAAGATGGACTTATTTATTTGTAAAGTCCAAATTAATCATTCAGCCGAAATGAACATGGATTTAATTCAAATTTCGTTTGAATTTAATCCAATACAATTTATGTGTCTACAAATGCCCCTTACTTCGAGACTTGTCGACGTGTAGGCTTGCCGAAGTTTGGCGACAAGACTTGAAGTATTCATGAATGTGCTTTCATTTTTTGAGACTTGTCAACGTGTAGGCTTGCCGAATTTGACGACGAGAGTTGAAGTCTTCATAAATGTTTTTCCCTTTTTTGAGACTTGGCAACGTGTAGGTTTGCCGAATTTGACGACAAGAGTTGAAGTCTTCAAGAATGTGTTTTCATTTTTTGAGACTTCTCTACGTGTAGGCTTGCCGAATTTGACGACGAGAGTTCAGTCTTCATGAATCCAACAATATCACTCTTAAGACATTTGCTTGACTTCGTTTCTTGCAATGAAACAAGTTGCATGGTAAGGTCATGTCCAACTCCATTTCGATGTGCTCGTAAGGACTTTTGTTATTTCAATCCACTCAAGGGACGATATGGAGGACTCTCGAGAGAGAGGGATAAGCAAATCAATGTGACAAAGTTGTATGAATTTTAAATTCAAAAAAGAAAAAAAAAACTTTCACCATAGATTTGAATACAAATTTGGACACCAACACTTAGAGTGTCACACAAGTCCTCAAAGTTGAATTTTAAATGAAAGAACATAACTTGATTTGCTTTTTTTTATTTTATTTGCAAACCTTCAACTTGGAAACAATTGGTAATATAATAATCACACCGAATTTTCTTTCCTTTGCTTGATTTTGTAAGAATCATTCTTGACATCTCAAGACTTATTGCTTTCCTTTTGAGTGCTAGCAACTTCCATTTAGATGGGTAAGAATTGATATGATCTCCTTCTTTCAATTTTACCAAAGCTTTTCTTGTACAAGAAATGAAAATTGTTCAAAGAAACTTCTATATAAGAATCTCCCATGTACAAATGATTGATCAGAAAATCATTGGAAAAAAAAACTGCTAACCAAATCAATGGGGAACTCCAAATTTGGTGTATTCTTTTCTCAATTTCGTGCAGTTCCACCAAAATCTCGTTCTCTTAGTGTAGAAATGTCCAAATGACGAGCGGCTTGGTTTGGAAGAAACAAGATTTTTAGTACTACAACATATCCAAAATTCAACGTTAAACACTTTTTGTATTGGCGGTGTTATATTTTAGGTGTTTTGATGATTCTCACAAATGCAGGGACCTGGTCCTTGGAAGAGTACCTCCGTCCAGATTCAAAGTGGTGCACAGTTGTAAAGCTATCTTTACAGCTGTCTTGTCAGGTTGGTTGGTGATATGTGCAGAGGGCGGACATAGTTGTTTGTTTAAGTGGTCAAAACCCGTGTTGGTAAATGATATATACAACAATAAACAAACAACATTATTCATTCAAGAAGAGAGAAGCAAGTCTTTTTCAAGAACTCAAGCAGCAAAGAACGCAGCAAGGGACCTGGTCCCGGAAAGTCTGCGTATTAGAAAAGGACGAAAAGACAGCTGTCAAAAAGCTGCCAACTCTGATGTGGTTGGTGCACAACTTTTCATGACACCAGGCTCTCAGCCAATAGCCTCGTCCCAAGGGTTTGTGTCAACTTTGATATAGTCTCTTCTCCAAAACACAAACTCAAGATTTGGCAAACAAAGTTGTGAATTTCTGAAAATTCATAAGCTCAAAAGAAAAGACCATCTTCAAGGAAGAACAATACTCATACTCAATAAAGGGACCTGATAGAGTGTTGAAGCATCCTTGTTGAGTTTGAGTTTTGTGTCTATCATTTTATAAGTTTTTGCATCTTGAAAATTCTCAAGTATACAAGCAAAGACCATCTTGGTGAAGTATTCTCCGACAAGCGCAACAAGGACCTGATCGAGTTGCAAGCGTCATAGTGTGTCTTAGGAGTTATACTTTTGTGCTTACATTGTAAATCTGTTCCTATTCTATAAATGATTCAGATATTTTGTTTCAATTTCTAAAGTCTAATTCAGTTAAGGTTGACTGATTTAGTGGGCAGTGTTGTATCTGCTTAGTCAAATTCTAAATCATCTAGAGTTAGGTGGTTTAGTGGGCGGTGTGGTATCCGCTTAGCAAAGTCTAAGTTATCTAGGGGTGATAACTTAGTGGGAAGTGTGGTATCTGCTTAGGTTCAGTAAGTAATAGGATTATTACTTAGTCGTGAGATTAATAACTTCTTCTCACTTTGGTTGTAACTGAGTTTCACTTTTGCTTGAAGAGATTAGTGGAAACAGTTGAAAATCCTGTGTGACAGGTCGTGATTTTACTCCCTTGAGCAAGGAGGTTTCCACGTAAACTGCTTGTGTTGATTTCCTTCACTGTTCATTCTTCATTACTGTTCTTGCTGAGTCAAGGGACTTGGTCCGTTGACTGATAGTGGACGCACATATGTGGACGCACATATTTTGTCAATTGGTATCAGAGTGGGTGCTCTCTAGCTAGTTAACACCAAGAGAGAGAATCATACAGAAAGATGGCTGCTCCACTGAACTTGGAAGAAGGACAATTGTCAACAAGACCACCTCGTTTCAATGGCTAGTTCTATAGCTGGTGGAAAACTAGGATGCACGACTTCTTGATGGCGGAACACAGTGAGCTATGGGATATCGTTTGCTTGATGGACCCTTCATCCCAACTACTAAAGTGAAGGATGGAGAAATTACCATAGTCGTTCCCAAAACTCGTCAACAATACAACGAGGTGAACAAAAAGAAGATTGAGAAAAGCTACAAAGCAAAGAAGCTGCTGGTGTGTGGTATAGGCGCTGAAGAGTACAATAGGATTTCAGCATGTGAGTCTGCAAAAGAAATCTGGGATTGTCTCAAGACGGCCTATGAGGGCATAGAGCAGGTGAAGGAATCAAAGGTGGACATGTTGACCACCCAATATGAGAACTTCACAATGAAGGAGGGAGAAACTATTCATGACATGTTTACTAAATTCTCCTCAATAACCAACGAGCTACGCTGCTTGGGAGAGCCTATCCATCCTAGTAAATAGGTAAGGAAGATTCTTTGAATTCTTCCTAAGTCATGGGCAAGCAAAGTAGATGCCATCACTGAAGCAAAGGACCTGAAGGTTCTAACGATGGATGCTCTCATTGGTAACCTTCAGACTCATGAAATTAATAGAAACCAAGACACTGCAAAGTAGGAGGTAAATAAAGATAAGTCTCTAGATCTTAAGATCTCATCAGGTGAAATCTCTAGTGAAGAAGAGGATATGGCTTATCTCACCAAGAGATTCCAAAAAATCGTGAGAAAGCATGGAGGATTTTGAAAGGGAGGGAACGCTCTCGGGGTTGCAAATTCAAGTGACTTATGTCACAAGTGTGGAAAGGCTGGACACTTCATGAGAGACTGTCCGATGCTTAAGGCTGAAAGCAAAGAGTATCAAAGATCTGGAGGTGAAAAAGATAGAAGAAGGGACCTGGTACCCGAGAAGAAAGCAAGAAAAGTTGCAGCTGACTATGTTGTGAAGAAAGCTTTGGCGTTCTGGGGGGATTCCTCAAGTAAGTCAGAAGAATCAGAATGTCCCGAAGATGCATCCATGCTAGCTGTTAAAGACGATGATAATGTGTTTGATGGCATGTTTACATTCATGGCTAAATTTGATGACGAAAAAGATGAAGAAAAGGTAACTCTCCTTGACATTAAACAAAACTTGAATGCTTATTCTGTTAGAAGGTTGAGAAATCTAGTTGATGGTCTAATTGACTCTGTTATAGAGTTAACAACTGAAAAGGACTCTATGAACAACAGTCTAGACAAGTCTAGTGAAGAAAAGATAACATTGACTGTTCACATGTCTGTCATCGAGGAACAACTGACAGTTCTAGACACTGAAAATCTAGAACTCAAGGAACAATTGAGCATAATGAATGAGAAGTCTGGCAAAAGAAAAGGCAAGGCTAGTAGTCTGCAAATAGAGCTAGAAGCGAGTCTGGACACTGCTGAAACCAGACTTGCTCTAGCCTTGGAGAGAAATTATCAGATGGAAAGGGACCTGGTCCGTCTTAGAGAAAAACTGAAAAATTCTCTAAAATGGACCAGCTCTACCAAGTTACTTTCTAACATCACTAGTCAAAATAACTACAACATGAAGGGGCTAGGCAACTTGAACATCAGTCTTCCCTACAATCCTCACAGTAAGTATGTCTCTGTGTCAGATAATCTATTATGTCTTCACTGTGGTCGCAATGGTCACTTGAAAAAGGATTTCTCAGCCAGGAAAGCTTCTCAAGAAAAGGTCTCAGTCTACTTTAGATAGAAAGTTAACTAGAACAAGGGACCTGCTCCTATCTCTAAGTCCTCTAACTTGAAAAAGATTATTCTATCTCATTGGACAATAAACACTCTCATTATGCCTCTATCTGCTTACTGGGAACTCAGATTAAAATGGGTTCCTAAGTCCAACAAATAATCTTTGTTGTAGGGGAGTGGATGAGGTAGCAGTCAATGTTGGTTCATGGACAGCAGATGCTCAAAGCATATAACTGGAAGGACTGAAAACTTCCTCTCTCTCTGAAAGCACTTCAAGGGGGATGTGTCTCGTTTGGTAATGGGAAAAAGGGTATATTCATGGTGTTGGAAGAATTGGCAAATCAGTTAAACACTCAATCAAGAATGTATACTATATGAGTGGACTAAAATACAGTCTCCTCGGTGTGTCACAAATCTATGATAAAGGCAATAAAGTTAGATTTCTATATGAAAAGTGCATTGCTACCATTTTGTCAACAAAGGAGGTGATCTTGACGGCTAGAAGGCGCAAGAACATGGACCTAGTTCGTGGCCAATCTAACCTAAAGTTTGGCAATGACAAAGTGTGTGAAGCTTGCATAAAAGGGAAACAAACCAGATCATCATTCATCCCAAAGAAGTTAATGCAGGTGATGAACCTGATGAGGGACCTGGTCCGGTAGACAATGCTGAACAAAGTTGATGTTGCTCAAACTGATAATGTGAATTGTGAAGGTTAGATTGAAGAAGTTGATCAGGCTCAATTTGAAAGAAGAAAAGTGCGACACTCAGTTCCCCGACCAGCTGACAGGTTGTCTAAGTTTCCCTTCAACAATGGTTTCAAAAGAGGTTGTGTTGCAATCATGAGTAGTGAGCATGATAGGAGAATTAAATTTCTTCTTGGAGCTGCAGATCCAGAAAACTTCTAAAGGTACTTTCGTTTTTCAAGAAATGTACAACAAGTTGCTGAAGAAGTTTCATATTATGGACGCCAAGACAATTGACACTCCCATGGGGACCAACTCGAAGCTGGATGTTGATGGATCTAGTCCAGATGTAAAAGATACAAGTGTTAGGATTTATTCAAGATTCCAAGCTTGTCCAACGGAATCACATTTGAAGGCGGTTAAGATAATCCTAAGACTTTTGATAAAGACAAGGACCTGGTTCTACTCTATCCATCAGGAGATTTTTGTGGGGATTGAAGAAATATGGTGATGCTGATTATGTTGGGTATCAAGCTGATAGAAAGAGCAGAAATGACTCATTCTATGGGCTCATATCTCATTCATGAGAAAAATAAAATGGGGCAAAATTTTGTTGCTCTTTCAACAACTGAGGCAAGGTATGTAGCAGATGCAGAACGGTGTGCTCAAGTCATGTGGATCAAACAACAACATGAAGTTGTTAGAGTGGTTACTCAGACTATCCTTTTCCTATGTGCTTTCACGAGTTCTCTCACTATGACTAAGAACTCATCCCACCATAAAAAGGCCTAAGCATATTGATGTGAGACATCACCTTCTGAGGGATCATGTTGAGAAAGGAAATATTAGCTTGTAATTTTGTAAGATCAAAGATCCAATCGCTGATATTTTCACAAAAGCTCTGACTAGGGACCCGGTCAAGATAAACAAATTGAAGTTGGGGATGCTGAAACTGAACTGAATGGATCATGCCTGAAGTAATCAACCCTCTCATGACTATGCAAAGGGAGCAGGTATCCTTGTTTTTCAGTTATGTATGTTTTAGCAAATTCAATCTCATACCTTTTGTAGGTATACACACATGGTAAATTTGCTGAAGGAAAAGGGAGGTCAGAACAGATCTAGGCAATAACGTTTAACTTACAGAGAGGGACTCGGTCCGTTCTCGAAGGTTAGCACTCTTAACATTGCATTTTGAAATTATGCATGAAAATCGTTGCAATTGCCACATGTCTGTCAGGTATCTGATCGTTGTGCCATCTTTTGATTACCAAGATGACACTTGCTTCCACATGATACACCCTTCCACTTCCCTTGTACTCTATATTTCTTTCCATCTCCCCAGAAAATTCAAATTCCCTTCCTAAAATCAGAAAATTTCAAAACCGTCTTTTCTCCTCGCTCTCTCAAGAACCTTCAAATGTTTAAACCATTGTTCTTACTGGAGAATTTTCTGATAAAGAAATTTTTGAGTGTGAAGAGGGACCAAGTTCATTAAGCAAAAAAAAAAAGAAGGTGAAAAGATGATGTTCATAAAGGAAAAGGTTGACATTCTGAGAACTCAAAGTATTATGAATAGAAGGGTGTCTGATTTAAAAAAAATGATGATGAAATAAAATTGAAATGGTTCCTCAATTATTGATCTATTCATCTCAGAGGCCTTGAGTAAGTTTAATCTTACTAATCTTTCTGTCATGAGAAACTCAGGCTTGATATGAAAACTATGACAACTGCTCTTGCTAACAGGGATACTAAAATAGTTTGTTTGAAGGCTTGGCTTCTGGAGGAACAATCAGAGGGACTATGTTGAAAAAAAATAAAATTGGCAGCCCTGAAGGTTGGCAGCAAACCATGTTGAACTTTAAGAGAAACTTCTAAAAACCATGCTAAGGGATATGTTCTACTAATTCTATTCTTTCCATCCCTTTCTCCTAAGCCATCCCCTCTCTCCCTAAATTTCCATGTCAGTCCTCGATCATCTTTTCTATTGAAATTCAGTGGGTATTGCCTTGGTTATCATTTATAATGATGTATGCAGTGCTTCGATGGCTGATCTTTTATTTGTGAATGAAAAATGTCTTGTTTCTACTGACTTGTCTCGTTACTTTATGCATTTTTACTCATGATCAGTGTTGCCCAAGTGGCCATGAATTGGCTTGAACTACATTTCTGGCAACTTGGTTTACTACTTTAACCCTTTTTTATGATGTCAAAAGGGGAAAGATTGTTAAGGTATGAGAATAATGGTGGTAATCAATGATGACATGGTCATGCCGATAGGGGGGAAGAAGTGCTACTTGAAGAGGACATGGTCATGCTGATAGGGGGAAGAAGTGCTACTTGAAGAGGATATGGTCATGCCGATAGAGGGAAGAATTTGAAAAAGTTTGTCATCATAAAAAAGAGGGGAAATGTTATTTTGTTGTTGATGTGAAGTTTTGATGATTTGACAAACTTCGGGAATGATGCAAAAAAGGGACCACTCCAGTTACCTCAAGAGGCATGCTGATAGGGGGAACTGTTGAAAAGGGGAAGAAGACTTAGGGATCTAACAAGGGACCAGATCCTTGTTATTGGGACTGACGACAGAGCAAATAAATGAACAAACTCAGTGTGAGGAATATTTGTGTGTCATCAACAAAAAAGGAGAAAATGTTATATTCTAGGTGTTTTGATGATCCTCACAAATGCAGAGTCTAACAAGGGACTAGATCCAGGAAAGGGTCCTCTGGTATTGAGATTGATGAAAGGGGTAATGAATGAATAAACTCACCATAAGGATTATTTGTGTGTCTTCATCAAAAAGGGGGAAAATGTAATAAATGATGACATGGTCATGCCGATAGGGCGGAAGAAGTGCTACTTGAAGAGGACATGGTCATGCTGATAAGGGGAAGAAGTGCTACTTGAAAAGGATATGGTCATGCCGATAGGGGGAAGAATTTGAAAAAGTTTGTCATCATCAAAGAGTGGGGAAATGCTATTTTGTTGTTGTTGTGAAGTTTTGATGATTTGACAAACTTCGGGAATGATGCAAAAAGGGGACCACTCCAGTTACCTCAAGAGGCATGCTAATAGGGGGAACTGTTGAAAAGGGGCAGAAGACTTAGGGATCTAACAAGGGACCAGATCCTTGTTATTCGGACTGACGACAGGGCAAATAAATGAACAAACTCAGTGTAAGGAATATTTGTGTGTCATCAACAAAAAAAGAGAAAATGTTATATTCTAGGTGTTTTGATGATCCTCACAAATGCAGAGTCTAACAAGGGACCAGATCCAGGAAAGGGTCCTCTGGTATTGAGATTGATGAAAAGGGTAATGAATGAATAAACTCACCAGAAGGATTATTTGTGTGTCTTCATCAAAGAGGGGGGAAATGTTATATTCTAGGTGTTTTGATGATCCTCACAAATGCAGGGACCTGGTCCTTGGAAGAGTACCTCCGTCCAGATTCAATGTGATGCACAACTGTAAAGCTATCTTTACAGCTGTCTTGTCAGGTTGATTGGTGAGATGTGCAAAGGGCGAACGGAGTTATTTGTTTGTGGTCAAAATCCGTGTTGGTAACTGATATATACAACAATAAACAAACAACATTATTCATTCAAGAAGAGAAAATCAAGTCTTTTTCAAGAACTCAAGCAGCAAGGGACCTAATCTCGGAAAGTCCGCGTACGAGTAAAGGACGAAAAGACAGCTGTCAAAAAGTTGCCAACTCTGATGTGGTTGGTGCACAACTTTTCATGACACCAGGCTCTCAGCCAATAGCCTCGTCCCAAGGGTTTGTGTCAACTTTGATATAGTCTCTTCTCCAAAACACAAACTCAAGATTTGGCAAACAAAGTTGTGAATTTCTGAAAATTCATAAGCTCAAAAGAAAAGACTCATACTCAACAAAGGGACCTGATATAGTGCTGAAGCATCCTTGTTGAGTTTGAGTTTTGTGTCTACCATTTTATAAGTTTTTGCATCTATAAAATTCTCAAGTATACAAGCAAAGACCATCTTGGTGAAGTATTCTCCGACAAGCGCAACAAGGACCTGATCGAGTTGCAAGCGTCATAGTGTGTCTTAGGAGTTATACTTTTGTGCTTACATTGTAAATCTGTTCCTATTCTATAAATGATTCAGATATTTTGTTTCAATTTCTTAAAGTCTAATTCAGTTAAGGTTGACTGATTTAGTGGGCAGTGTTGTATATGCTTAATCAAATTCTAAATCATCTAGAGTTAGGTGGTTTAGTGGGCGGTGTGGTATCCGCTTAGCAAAGTCTAAGTTATCTAGGGGTGATAGCTTAGTGGGAAGTGTGGTATCTGCTTAGGTTCAGTAAGTAATATGATTATTACTTAGTTGTGAGATTAATAACTTATTCTCACTTTGGTTGTAACTGGGTTTCACTTTTTCTTGAAGAGATTAGTGGAAACAGTTGAAAATCCTGTGTGACAGGTCGTGATTTTACTCCCTTGAGCAAGGAGGTTTCCACGTAAACTGCTTGTGTTGATTTCCTTCATTGTTCATTCTTCATTACTGTTCTTGCTGAGTCAAGGGACCTGGTCCGTTGACTGATAGTGGACGCACATATTTTATCAGGCGGGAATTGATTTTTGGAGTTTGTCCCCAAATCTGGAAGTTCTCCTCACAGTTATGTGCAATCTCGCCAAAACGTTATTTTCTTGGTGTAGGAGCATTCAAACGATGAGAGACTTGATTTTGGAGAAACTAGACTTCTAGTACTACAACATATCCAAAAGTAAACGTTAAGACCTTCCGGATTGACAGGAATCAAATTCTGAAGTCGGACTCCAAATCTGGCAGTTCTTCTCACAGCTATGCATATTCTCGCCAAAACATCATTTTCTTGGTGTAGAATCATTTAAAAGATCAGAGGCTTAATTCTAGAGAAACTAGACTTCTAGTGATATGACATATCCAAAAATCAACTTTAAAAACCTTCTGGATTGACGGGAATCAAATTTTGAAGTTGGACCCCAAATCTGGCAGTTCTTCTCACAACTATGGACAATCTCGCCAAAACATCCTTTTCTTGGTGTAGGAGCTTTCAAATGACGAGCGGGTTAATTCTTAAGAAAATAGACTCGCATTACTGTGGCATATCCAAAAACCCATCTCAAAATCTTCTTGAATTGACAAAAAATGATTTTTTTTTTTTTGTAGTTGGTCTTCAAATTTTGCCGTTTTCCTCACAGATTTGTATGTATTGGATTTTCCTGTTTCTCTTTCTTGCAGGTAATGGTTGTGGTTGCATCTTTATTTATGTATTGAAATGTTTCTTAAGCACGGGAGATTGATGTTCAAGATCCAATTTGGCCGTAATTCAAAGCTTCGGGATATTGGCACTGCTATGTCGAACAAGATTGTTGTACTGTTGCTCATGTTTGTCATGTCATATTGAAGGGTCATGCACTTACTACATGTGTTATCAGAAGTAGATCAACCAAGAAAAATTGAAAATTTCGTGCAGTTGGCACCGATGGCTCCAATATTTTTTTTTTCGTTTCAGGTTTCCGAAAGAGCCTAAATCACTTAGAAGTTGCATGAGTTGTTCATATGATTGGCGTGGAACCACTTATCTCATCCTAACAGTGTTGGCAGAAAATTCACTCGAGGCATTCACCTACCTTGTAGCCTTGGTAAAGAGAACTTGCCACCTCCATTTTCATCCTCTTTTTGCGGCTTCATGAGAGAAACATTTGGAGTACTTTCATTTCATTTTCGACGAGAAAGCACCCGACGTGAGGATGGAGAGAGAAACACTTGGTGTAGGCCTCCAAACATCAACGATCTAGATTGCGGATAATCTCATTGTTCAAGCTGTAGTGTGATTGACATCTTACTTTCAATTTGGAGAAGCTCTTGTCTTGGACCAATCTTATGACTTCTTGGGAAGTACATGGAGCTCGAATTCCTTACACTTTGTGATTCCAACTTTGCACACCTTTGAAAATATATTTATTTTCAAATGTGGGAGCCACGAAATTGCAATACACTTGATCCAACAAAGATAGAACTCAACGTCTTATAATATGTCAAAGTTTCATATCAAAATTTCTTCCACATTGTTCAAAATTAAATTCTGAAGTTGCTTTTGAATTTTGATATCTTTGTTTCGCAGATTTGCACGATTATCGTAGAAAATTCATAACTTGGAGTAGGAATAGTGAAATCATGAGCTTCTTATTCTTTTGGGAAAAAAAAGTCAAATAACTATAGTATGTGTAAAAATCACGGCCAATGACTATACGGCCCATCCCATTTTGATGTAAACTTGTCACCGATGCGCTTGTTGAGGATTATGGGTCTCTGGACTGCTAAGACCAAGTCTCCCACTTGAAATGATCAAGGTCGCACCTTTTTGTTGAATGCTCTCGCAAGTCGAGCTTGATAATATTCCAACCTTTGTTGTGCTTCCAATCTCTTCTCATCCAATGCCTCCAACTCTTCTAGACGAAGTTGAGTGTTACCTTCAGTTGTAAGTCCCTCTTGGATTGCTATTTACAATGATGGAATTTACTTCTCCAACGGAAGGACTGCTTCTACGCCATACACCAATGAAAATGGAGTCGCTTGCGTAGCCGTTCTAAAGGTTGTACGATATTCCCATAAAGCTTCACCAATTCTCTCATGCCAGTCCCTTTTATTCTTTCCAACTACTTTCTTCAGTAGGCTACCAAGTGTCTTATTAAAAGCTTCAGCAAGACCATTGGCAGGTGCATTGTACATTGAAGACTTATGTTGCTTAAAACTGAACTTCTCGCACAAACTACTCATGAGTTTATTATTGAAGGGTGTTCCATTATCAGTAACTATACATCTTGGTATTCCATATCAAAAAATTATGTTTGATTTGATAAAATCAACAACATTTTCCTTCTTTACCTCTTTGAATGGCACAACTTCAGCCCATCTAGAGAAATAGT
Organism: Solanum tacnaense; assembly: GCA_029582525.1. Classification (NCBI taxonomy): domain Eukaryota; kingdom Viridiplantae; phylum Streptophyta; class Magnoliopsida; order Solanales; family Solanaceae; genus Solanum; species Solanum tacnaense. The sequence goes on from JAJOOD010004725.1 coordinate 14,391, forward strand.
CAGTGTCAACCAAGATATACATTTGTCCTTTTGACGACTTTAGAAGAGGTCCAACAACATCAAGTCCCCATGCATAGAAAAGCCATGAGGCTACAGTTAGAGGCAGAGCCTCTGGAGATTGATGGATGTAGTTAGCATGGAATTGACACGCTTGACACTTTTTGGCATGCTCTAAGCAGTCCATCACTATTGTTGGCCAATAGTAGTCCATCATCTTGATGCGAAAATGAAGTTTAGGCCCTGATTGGTGTGCTCCACATGTGACAGAATGTGCCTCTTCCATTGTTTGTTGAGCTTCTTCTTTGTCAAGACACCGCAAGAATAGTCCCTCATAGGAATGAGGAAACAATATTCCCTCGTGAAAGATGAATCGTGGTGCCCTTCTCTTAATGTCTGCTCTTACTCGTGGATCCTCAGGCAACCTTCCATGTTCAAGATACTCAATCAACGGTTTTCTCCAATCTTCTTTTTCAACCACTCGAACAGATATATGGTGGCTTTCATTGATTTGAAGATCAAGACAACTAGGAATAAACCATCAATGACATACGCGCACCTTTGTTGTCTCATTTTCTCCGAGTGCTATTGTTGTGGCCAAGTTAGCCAAAGCATCCACCATGCAATTTTCTTCTCTTGGGACGTGATTCAAGAACACTTGATCAAACCTTTCAAGTAAGAAAGTAGCATATTGGTGATATGACAAAATATCTTCCTTCTTTACCTCGTAATTCCCCAAGAGTTGATTGATGATCAATTGAGAATCACCGTAGATGTCCAATTGGGGAATCTTCATATCTGATGCCATTTCAAGGCCCACAATCAAAGCTTGGTACTCTGCGGCGTTATTGGAACATATTTCACCTAGAACAAATGAAAATGGTAAGATTAGTCGTTTTGGAGATATAAACACGACTCCCGCCCCTGCACCATCTTGACGTGCAGATCCATTAAAGAACATTGTCCATGCCGGCAGCTCTTCAGTAAAAAATGCATCTTCATCAAGAAACTCATCTGAAGTTTCCCATTTTCCCAAAAGAGGGTGATCAACAAGGAAATTAGCAAGTGCTTACCCCTTCACAGCCTTTTGAGGTGTGTATATGATCTCTTATTGATTAAACAATATAGACCATCTTGCTAGACATCCTGAGAGAACTGGTCGAGTCATTACAAACTTCACGGGATCAGCCCGAGAAATTAGCTTGATAGTGTACGCTTCAAAATAATGCCTCAATTTTTTATCGCATAAAGCAATGCTAAGCACATCTTCTCAATGGGCGTATAATTCAACTCAGCTCCTATCAAGGTCCGACTCAAATAGTACATTGCTTGTTCCTTCTTAGATTCATTCTCTTGGGCAAGAAGTGCCCCGAGTGATCGCTCTTGCGATGCAATGTATAGTATCAATGACTTTCCAGGAGTTTGTGCCCCTAATATAAGTGAATTCAACAAGTATTTTTTGATACTTTCAAAAGCATTTCGACATGATTGGTCCCGTGAAAAGGGGAATCTTTCTTCATTAAATGATTGAAGGGTTGACATCGTCCAGCCAGGTTAGAAATGAATCTCCGAATAAATGCCAAATTCTCTTGTAGACTGCGGAGCTCTCTCAAGTTCTTTGGCTCAGACATTTTTTGAATTGCATCAATCTTTGCGGGATCAACTTCAATTCCACGGTGACGCACAATAAAGCCAAGAAACTTTCTTGAGGTAACCCCAAATGCACATTTGAGTGGATTAATCTTCAAGTCAAATTTCCTTAACTTTTCAAAAACAATTTGAAGGTCTTCAAAATGGTGTTCCCTTTGCTTCGTCTTTACTACTAAGTCATCGACGTAACATTCCACCCTCTTATGAAGCATGTCATCAAATATGTTTTGCATTGCACGTTGATAGATGGCCTCAGCATTCTTAAGACCAAAGGGCATCACTTTGTAACAATAAATCCCTTTTGGAGTTCGAAAGGCAGTGTATTCTTCATCTTTTGGAGACATTCTGATTTGATTATATCCAGAAGACCCATCCATAAAGGAGATAGCTTCATGACCAGTTGTAGCATCAACCATGAGCTCAATGATTGGCAAAGGGAAGTCATCTTTTGGACATGCCTTGTTTAAATCTTGAATATCAACGCAGACATGTATTTGACCATTCTTATTTTTAACAGATACAATATTTGAGATCCACAATGGGTACTTCACTTCTCGAATAAATCCAGCTTTGATGAGCTTGTTGACCTCCACTTCAATTTATGTTACCAACTCAGGGCGAAACACTCGTTGTGACTGCTTTATAGGACGTGTTCCATTTTTTATCCCCAAATGATGAATAGCTATCCTGGGACTAAGGCCCAACATTTCTCTGTATGACCAAGAAAAAACGTCTTTGTACTCAACCAATAACTTGAAGTATTTCTTTTCTTCTTCTGGTGTAAGAGCACTAATGAAGATTGAATGAGGATCTTCCAGAGTGCCTAGATTTAGTTCCTTGAGGTTGTCTATGGTTTGATTGTACGCCATCCTCCAGTTGAGGGGGAGCCTCTTGGACATCATCATATGTATCATCAATGTCTGGACCTTCTTCCACTGTTATTTGATAGAATGATTGTGTCAAGTTTGAATCTTCCATCTGACTTCCCACGAAGACTATGATGGCTTCATCTTCCTCCTTCTTAGTTTCTCCATGAAACTGGTTGGTGACAACAATTGTGCTTCTTTTCACCTTCAAAGAACCATCGGTGGTGATTGACAATACAACCTTTCTCTTCATACGTGAAGGGAAAACACTATGAATCTCTTTGTCGTCAGTTACATCACAAGAACCTTGATTTTCATGCTCCAACAACCTCCTTTCCAATAATGACTTTCTTTTGGTTCCCAAGCGATGAAATACATAAGTCTTTGAGGTGGTGGCATATTCGTCCACTTGTTTAGAGGATCCTATTTCATCCTTGCGGCCCAATCTTTCAAATGCAGAGACACGGGGTGTCAATCTTCCAATGCGTTCAAACACCGAAGTCCATCGTGGTGTTTTACCCTCCTTAGATTCCTTTGTCTTCTCTATAGAGGTGTAGTTGGATGAAGTTATTTCTTTCCCCTTCATAGATGAAATCCGAAAAGGCTTCGACAAGCTGAATCTTAACCCAAACTTAGGAGTGGCGACATAATATCCTTGTTTACTCAACCGCATTTGAGACTTTGTAAGCCCATGTATCTTTTCACCAGTGACTTCCTCCGCGAGTTCTCCTAACTTTGCTGGATTTGAGAAGTTGTAACTTGATTTTTCAAATAATGTGAAGACCTTTTGATCAAAGTTCCCTTTTATCTTACTAATTTGGGTATTTCCTTTGAAAGGCTCCAAAGTGATAGACGAGACTTGTGCAACTGGGACAGTCATTTTCTCATTCAAATCTTGGAATGTTGTGCGGTTCAATTCTTTCTTCGGTGGGTAATCTTGTTGAGTACATTTCTCTAGCAGTGGTTGTCCATTTTTTTCAACATTCACGTGGAATGTAGCAAAAATTTGGTTGCTCATCATCAATATTGGTCTACATGTCTCCTTTAGATGGTGAAAGATTAATAGAAACCTCTTTCATTCTCTTCTTAGACATCTTGATAGCAACCCATTGAACTTTACTATCTTTGAGATCAATCGAGTTGGCTTCTATATGTTACTCTATATTTGATCTTCCAGAATCTAAATAGAATTTTGCATCTGCACAATATGACTCCATCTCAGTGAAAGGATTGATGTCTGCATCAATTTTGACTACTTCACCGTCTTTCATATACTTCATGCATTGATGCGAAGTAGATGGCACTACTCCATTTTCATGAACCCAAGGACGTCCGAGCAACAAGTTGTATGATGTTTTGGCATCTATGACATGAATCAAAGTGTTTGATTTCACGTCGCCAATGGACAATCCTATGCGAATCTTCCCTATGGATCGTTGTCCTCCTTGATTGAAACCTTGGATCGTTAGATTACTTTTGGACAATTCATCAATAGAGATCGCATGTTTTTTCAAAACAACTTTTGGCATAATATTGACTGGCGAACCACCATTGATTAGAATGCAATTGAGATATTGTTCTCGAATAGATCCTACAGCAAACAAGGGCCTATTATGTAGCTTAGACCCTAACAACAAGTCATCATTTGTGAAGGCAATTGTAGCACAACATGGGGCAACTTTTTTAGTAGCTTGATGTTCTTGTATTATTGTTGCATGATTCTTTCCTTTGCTTTCCTTCGTTTCGTATGTGCTGGAAACAACATGTGTTGCACCAATTTGACTACCGCAAAATATTTTTTTAGGAAAGAATTCATCCAACGTAATGTGCCTTCGAGCCTTCTGCGATAAAGAACCATTGATCTTTTGGCTAGTACAAGGCTTGACGCTTTTTGATGGTTGTAGTTGATTCACATCACTCCCTACTGCTCTTGTCTTATGAAGTTGTATCCTAAGAACTGCTTGATGTTTCCGCTTTTTATGAGTAACTAGAGTCCAACCATCAACTTCATTGTCGTCTATCTCTAGTGAACCTTTAGGGGTTTTCCTTGGAAAATAAACTTCAACAGGTGTGAACCTTCCGAATTGCAAGAAAATGGTGTTGGCATAATTTGGGACATTGAACACTTCTTTTGATCGGATGCTACACTATCATGATTCGCCTCCGTTGTTTCATCCATGTCAATGATAATTTTTCCTTCACTTACTAACATCATGATTTTCTCCTTCAAGATAAAACATTTACTTGTCGAGTGGCCAAGGACACGATGGAACTTGCAGTATTTAGGATCACTAACCATATTGATTTCTTCAAGCCTCTTTGATTCCGGAGGATCGATGACTTTCTTAGCTAGCAATTCATCAAGAATCATAGGTACGTCTAAATCTGGAAACGGGTAAACCTTGGCTTCTAACTCCTTCAAGGTTGGACGGTGCCTCTCCTCCTTCAGATATTGACTTGGGGCTTCCTCCTCTTTTAGTTTCTTTTTGGTGGTGATCTTTACAGAAGTTGCTTTCACCGCCATAGATTCCTTAGTCTAGATCTTTGAGGTCTTACCTTTCTTGAACTCATTCTTTTCCTTTGTCAGATCAGCAAAAGGAGATGCCTTCCCATGACTTGTGATGCTCAACTCCATGCCATGCGCTCGTGTAGCAAGTTCCTCAAAAGTTCGCGGTTTGATTCCTTGTAGCATGTATAAAAGTCCCCAATGCATACCCTGAATGCACATTTCCACATAAGATATTTCAGAAAGACGCTTTTTGCAGTCCAAACTCAATGATCTCCAATGATTGATGTAATCCACCACAGGCTCGTCCTTTCTTTGCTTAGTGCCAGTCAACTCTATCATGCTTACAACAGTTCGATGAGTACTGTAAAAACGATTGCGAAATTCCTTCTCGAGTTACTCCAAACTATCGACGGACTCGTGTTCCAGGTCGATATATCAGTCGAATGCATTCCCTTTTAGCGAACGAATAAATTGTTTTATCAAAAGGTCACCATGTGTTCCAGCATTGCTACAAGTTTCAACAAAGTGAGCGATATGTTGCCTTGGGTTCCCCTTGCCATCAAATTGTTGTAGCTTTGGTGGTTGATAGTTTGTTGGCATTGATAGACGATCAATACGTCTGGTATATGGCTTGGAGTAATATAAGGAACTTTGTGGTGTTCCACCATATTGAGCCCTAATAGTGTTTGTTATCATGTCTTGCAACTATTGGACAGATAATGCAGCAACTGATGAAGCAAATTGTTTCTCCTTTTGAAATTTTGACTTTGCTAGAGATTCCTCAATGTCCTTGTTTCGTTGATCAAAACCAGATGGACAAGTGGGGACATGACTTGACTCTCCAGGTGTAAAGGCCTCCAACTTGTTCATAAGTTGAGAAATATGAAGATTTTTGTCATCAACAGATTTCTTCAAGGCCTCAATGGTTTTCTCCATCATCGCAAACTTCTCGTCCATGCCAGTTGAGTCATCCATCAAAGCATTGACATTTATTGAAGTTGGAGAATCCATTGAATCTTTAGATTCACTAAAGTTGGAGCCAATTTGAGAAAATTCTCCAAAGAACACAGACGCAAGATTGCCCCCAGGTATTGCACTTACGACCATCGTATGAGAGTTATTTTTCATCGCCTCCAAAGAAGTGAAGTATTCAGATCCATCTAGCCCACTGTTCTTGAACTTACGCCGAGTAATCGGGCCAACATGGTTGAGATCAGCAGATACGACATCAGTAGAGTCCTTGTATGAAAAATCACTACTCTTTCTGAAGGCCATTGCAGTAGTTGCCTTTGTAGTTTCTGATTTGCAAGAGAAAGAGATGAAGAGCAGAATCGGTCCCACTGGGCGTGCCAAATTTGTTTGCAACAAAATTTCCTTAAGCGCTGAAAATTGACTACAAGCAAAATAAATAAAAGAAAATGTCATTTTTATTGATAAATCGTTGTGAGTACAATTTTGTTGTTCTCTTGATTCTTCCCTCCTATGTTTCTCCGTGATTTGAGGGCTGTCAGTAGCGTAGTTCTCAAATGCAGGATGATGTAGACCTCCTTGAGATGTGTTTGATCTTCAGGAACGTTAGGAAGCACTTCGTCGTTTCAAGTCGATCTCCGGAAAGAACTCTGTTGACCACTCCTTCGAAGAGCTATATAGTTGGTGTTGTAGATTTCTCCAATCCTTGCAGAATGCTTGTTGAAGAGTTTTCTTGATGCCCCAAGAATGTTATGTTTATCCCCTATTTATAGTTGTAGGGGATGGACAAGGTTGCATATGATTGGCCAAAGGATGTCATTTTGACACTTGGCATGTTGTGATTGGTTCTTGCACTTGATTGAGACTACCACCTCATTTGGACACGTGGCACCGCCTTATTGGTCTTGGATGCCTAGTCATTGTGACATGTGACATGAGTTTTGGGCTTCAAGGTGAAATGGACCTTGGATTTGAATTTAATAAGATGGACTTATTTATTTGTAAAGTCCAAATTAATCATTCAGCCCAAATGAACATGAATTTAATTCAAATTCGTATGAATTTAATGCAATACAATATATGTGTCTACAACCACATGTACAATCAGTAAATTTTTTGTTGAGCAATAATATTATTCCATGTGAATTGAAATTACTAGTTTACTCTCCAAAACTGTCTGGCAAATATGTCGACCTCATGCATGGTTGAGCTACTTCAACTTTGTGTTATTAACTCAAACTATTGCCTAAAAGTTGTAAAGTTCAAAAAAAGAGTAGTTAATAATTTTTCATATCATGTCAATTAGCATGAGTTGAAACTTTTCTTTTAAACTTATATAGTTATATGTATTGACAATGTAACTCTTATATAATGTCCATTGTTTCTCAATTTTTTTAACAAAGTTTGTACCTCAAAAATCATAGTTTTTATAAATTGTAATCTCCCAACATATAAGTAGTTTTCTAGACCAACGCCTTACGCTGTGAGGTATTCTATCAAACAGTGGCATACATTGAATTATAGTGGTTAAACAAGGGCCTCTTTGAATCACTATTGTGTTGGGGCAGGGCATCATCTCAACTGAGGGATCAATGAGTCCAATGAACATTGAAATAAATTCAAGTTCAGCCTACAAAGTTTCAATTGACCAACTTTTAATAAATATTAAGAAATTCAAAAGGATTATTCTTATTTTTTTAAGATAATAATAATATTTTACCAACATATCAAACCTTATATTGGATACCAAATGACACTTGGACACGTTTGGTATGATAGATAAATGAATATAATCTTGAGATAAATCTTTTGTATCTCGTAATTACTTGTTTGATTACAAAGTTTGAGATTACTTATCAAGATTAATAATTAGTAGTGGGATATGTTATCTCTACCTCTCTTTTTATATTTTACTTTTCACATTATTTACACTTATGAAGCGTACTTTTGTAAACAAACAACTTAGTTATAGAAATTATGCAATGCGGAATCTAGAAGTCAATATTAATTATTATTTTTATAGATAATATTCAATCTAGAAGTCAATAATATTTTTTATTTTTATTTTTATAGATAATACTGAATAATTTGTTTTGAAAGAGTTGGTATATATGATATAGACTATGTGGTCAGAATGTGGTGACTGGGAGATCCTAACAACATCCAGTCCACATGGACTATACCCGCCAACTCCTTAAACACACAACTCCAACACAACAGATTTTCAACAAAATCAATAATGGAGCTGCGTTGCTTGCAGTCACTCAATATACCTCTAACTGGTTTAGCAGAGAAGCCATTTTTGTGTGGACAGCCAATTACATTGATTCACACTAGCACTAAAAGAGGCCCAAATTCCAAGAACCTTAAGCCCCTTCGTTTCAGAGCTCAAATTTCTGGTAATGCAATTTTAATTATGTGGACTGTTACTCTGAAATTTTCACACCCTTTTGGATTTCTTTTCACATTTTAAAGAAAGAAATGAAAATGATCAAGAAAAGAAAAGAGTGAAGGATTAATGGGTTTATACCTGTTATTTAAGTGGAGAAGGATACGGGGACGAACCCATTGTTAGGTTTAATATTGAAATAATTTCGGAGGTTTTCCGTGACTTTGAACCTTGCTATCGTAAAAGAAAAAAAAAGGGTTTTTTTGGTGGAGAGTGAGGTAATTTTTTTTCAGTTTTGAGTGATGGGGTTTGTATAAGGTTTAGCATGTTCTCTAGTGAAGTAGTTGAATGCTTAAAAACATTTGGAGTTGATTCTTTTTCACTCTTTACATGTTCTATTTTGAAGAGTGAGTGGAGGATCATATTTAGTTAGCTGTATTATAACTTTCTGTTTGTCTCTCATGGACCGAGGGTAATGGTAAGGTCTGCATACATTCTACCCTTCCTAGAGCCCACTTGTGGGATTTCACTGGGTATATTTTTGTTGTTGTTGTAGTTGTTGGTAATCTCTCATGGTTATGAAGAGTCCTTCAATGTAAAACCTTCATATTGATGAATTATTGAGATGTATTATGATGCCCTTTTGGATGATCTTCTATTAGCTTTTTTGGGTTGTCTTATTGTACATTCATATTAATTGTCGTAGTTTTGCTCCTGTAGTGTCTTGTCCTTCAATTTTTGTTACTATTTGTTGTAGTACTGTTCTGTTACTATCTATTGTTTTCTGTACTTCCGTTACATTTTTTTCTGGACTGTTTTTCCTTGAGCGGAGGGTCTGTCAAAACAGTCACTCTACCTCTGAGGTAGGACTAATAAGGTCTATCTATGTACACTCTACCCTCCCCACTTTGTGGGACTAGATGTTGTTGTTGTTGCTTCTATTAGCTTTTACAAGCATGATTTGGAAAGCATTTGTAGGATGATCTTCTATGGCTGGGCCTGTGGAACCATCTCTACATGGAAACAAATTTATTCATTTCTCTCTTGTGGTCTAAAGGTGCTTGATAAATAAGCAATCTTCTAAGAAGTGTTATAATTATATGGATATATCATATATGAATGTGCAGCAAAAATTAGCTCATTGGAACCTCAAGGAACTGCAAAAGATGTCAAATCAAAAGATGGAAATCTTGTTTTTGTTGCTGGTGCAACCGGTAGGGTTGGTTCTCGGACTGTAAGGTTGTATTTTGTTTTCGATCTTGACTTTAGACTTTAGTATATAAATCCATTAAGCCTGCTACTAAGTATATATTGCTGAAAGACCAGAATGTTTTCAGGGAGCTTCTGAAATTAGGCTTTAAAGTTCGAGCTGGAGTTCGAAGTGCTCAAAGAGCTCAACCTCTTGTCAAAGTAAAAATTCTGACTAGTGGAAACATATTGATTTTACTGGATAACGAGCTTCTAGATCTGTTATGACTCATAAATTGTTCCTTGTTACAGAGTGTTGAGCAGATAAAAATTGAGAATACTACGGATGGAGGAGCAAAAGGTAAGATTGATGCAGAAAGGACTTCTCATGCCTGATTATGGTATTAGCAGTTTAGAGTAAATGTGCTTCTTTGGAACATCACATGTTACATTTGGTCTTTAGCCCAGCTATAGAGAAGCTTGACATTGTGGAATGCGATTTGGAGAAAAGTGATCAGATTAGGCCTGCACTGGGCGATGCATCAATTGTTATATGTTGCATTGGTGCCAGTGAAAAGGAGATCTTTGATGTTACTGGACCATATCGAATTGATTACCTGGCCACTAAGAACCTTATTGATGCAGGTAAAAGGAATTCTGATTTAAATTGTAGATGTTACTCAATCTTTTTTCGTCATATTGTCCTCTACAATTCGTTCCTTCAGAAGCAATTGGTATTGATTAAAATCAGATGCAGTGCCATTAAATTACTCAAACTCACATAAAATGAGTGATAGAAAGTTGATTGCTTCCTCTGTGCAGCAACCGTTGCAAAAGTTGACCACTTTATCTTGCTCACATCTTTGGGAACAAACAAGGTCGGTTTTCCTGCAGCAATTCTCAAGTAAGTCTAGGAGTATTCTGATTCACATTAGCGTCCTTGGAAGATATATTTGGCTTTAAATGTGAAAATGCTTTCTTTAGTTCATTGACTCTCCATTTTCTTCTGGTATGAAAGTTTGTTTTGGGGAGTCCTCCTTTGGAAAAGGAAAGCAGAAGAGGCACTGCTTGCCAGTGGGCTTCCTTATACTGTGAGTTCTTCTCTGTATTATGCGTTGGAAATACAAAAGTGAGGTGATATGTGTCTTAACTGCAATATGGTGCTCATATTTCACTCTGCTATTTCAGATTGTGAGACCTGGAGGAATGGAACGTCCCACTGATTCTTTCAAAGAAACTCACAATATTACTATTTCGGAGGAAGATACTTTATTTGGTGGTCTCGTGTCTAACCTTCAGGTTCCTACAAAGCTTTATTTGCAATTAAAATTTCTTCACCTCTTTAGGGTAACTTGATATGTTATCTACACTAACAAAATTTGACATGATATGAAAATACATTCCAGCATGTAATTCAATGGGATTGTGATGTGGTTAACTGTTCAGAGATAAATAATACTTTCCTTGAGTAGTTTTCATGCTGAAAATCAAACTAGCTACTGTTTTATATTCTGCTCTGTGAAAGGTTCTTTTTTCTTTTTCTAGTTCTGTGTCTCAACTAAAAGTTTGCATTGATTTCTTAAAGTTAAAAGGTTCCTTTGTGGCTCAAATTTCACGAGAGCATTAGTCCGACATCACATAATGAATACTCCCACTGGTGCACAGAAATACTTGTTACATACAGGACCCAAAATGTCTAAATGGGCGATGAACAATTATGAGTTGAAACCACTATGCATTTTGCTATCTCTGATGTCAACCGATAGCATTTTATCTGGGCTATCAGGGGTAGCTTCTCTTATCAGCATCATTTAATCTTCTTGGACATTTTACAAAGTCACATGAGACCTATTGGCATAAAGAAAAATTGTTGAAGTATTTGCTAAGTCTCATAAATTTTATTTATATCAAGAGCTAGCAATTTACAGTCAGCAGCTAAGACAACTCTGATTGATCAGGTAGCAGAACTAATGGCGGTTATGGCCAAAAACCGTAGCCTTTCATACTGTAAAGTGGTTGAAGTAGTTGCAGAAACAACAGTACCATTGACCCCCATGGAGGACCTTCTTGCAAAAATTCCCCCCCAACGTGTTGAGGTTTCCCCACCCAAGGTAATTTCATTTAGTTCTTCATGGAAAACAGAGATGGCATTGCCCAAAATGGCTTTTATACAGAATTAGGATAAATGAGGCATTCATGCAACTGTCTTTAAAACAGAGAACCTTTCAATGCTGTCTATATAAGGGACTTATATACTCTGATACTCCTAATAAATTCATGCAGAGGACCCTAGAATCACTTCATTTTAAGTCTAATTAACCCAATTGTTTCTAGGAAACTGGTGATTTACAGAAATCTGCAACTCCAAGCAGTATTACGTCTGAGATCCCTGATGCCTCGCTCGAGAAAAAACCTGCTGAAACAAAGTTGAAAGCAGCAGCACCACTCTCCCCATATACTGCGTAAGCTTGATTATTTATTTTCTGTTAGGTGCATGTTTCTTCTTCAAATTATCTTATGCTTCTTTTCTTTTTTACTTTTCCGGAAGCTATGTAGAACTAAAGCCACCAATATCTCCTACTCCAACCCCTAGCATAGGCACAGGTTCGACCAAAGAAGGCAAATCAGGCTCACCACCTTCTTCCGAAATTAGTTCTTCAGAAAACTCAATCCCTGACACTGATAGCAATACTCAACAGACAGACAAAAATAAAACAACTTCTTCCTCACCTTATCCATTGTAATCTCATCTGCGTCCTCTCCACTTTAATTTTCACTGTTGTTGACTGTATACAAAATGGGGAGATTAGACATCCCAGAATATTTCAAGTAGAATCATCATGGTCCACAGTATTCTGAAATTTCCGATTGACGGTGACAGAATCTGATATGCACTCAGAAAACACATTAAGTGTATGAATGTGTTAATCTTTGTTAATGCAAAGAATATGCTTTGTATTTTCAGTGTGTGCTTGTCTCATGGAACCTGATCTAATGATGTTTATTAAGGAATACATCTAAGCAAAATAAGGGAAATACAAACTCCTGTTTTTCATTTAAAGTATTATATTTGAAACTTTACCTACAGACTTCACTGAAATCTTGCATGTAATTACTGTTATTACCACAGTTATGCAGATCTTAAACCGCCTACATCTCCTAGTCCAATTCCTCCCAGTGGTCGTCAAGAAGGTACAAGTGGAGCAGAAGATAGCAAACCCACTAAAGAAGCCTCTTCTGTTGTTGATTATGCTTTTGACAAAGCAGAATTGCTGACTACAAGGCCTTCATCTCCATATGCTGCGTTAAGTCATTCCTGAGTTGGTCCAACTACTTACACGCAAGTATAGTGTATTTTATTTGCTGACTGATTCAATCTTGGCAGTTATGAAGATTTAAAGCCACCTACATCTCCTAGTCCAAATCCTCCCGGAGGTCATCAAGAAGGTGCAAGTGGAGCAGAAGATAGTGAACCCACTAAGCCAGCCTCTTCTGTTGTTGATTCTACTTTTGACAAAGCAGAATTGCTGACTACAAGGCCTTTGTCTCCATACACTGCGTTAAGTCATTCCTGAGTTGGTCCAATTACTTACACACAAGCATAGTGTATCTTATTTGCTGACTGATTCAATCTTGGCAGTTATGAAGATTTAAAGCCACCTACATCTCCTAGTCAAAATCCTCCCGGAGGTCGTCAAGAAGGTGCAAGTGGAGCAGAAGATAGCGAACCCACTAAGCCAGCCTCTTCTGTTGTTGATTCTACTTTTGACAAAGCAGAATTGCTGACTACAAGGTCTTTGTCTCCATACACTGCGTTAAGTCATTCCTGAGTTAGTCCAACTACTTACACGCAAGCATAGTGTATCTTATTTGCTAACTGATCCAAATCTTGGCAGTTATGAAGATCTAAAACCACCTACATCCCCTAGTACAAATCCTCCCGGAGGTCGTCAAGAAGGTGCAAGTGGAGCAGAAAATAGCAAACCCACTAAGGAAGCCTCTTCTGTTTATTTATTTACTTTTGACAAAGCAGAATTGCTGACTACAAGGCCTTTGTCTCCATACACTGCGTTAAGTCATTCCTGAGTTAGTCCAACTACTTACATGCAAGTATACTGTATCTTATTTGCTGACTGATTCAATCTTTGCAGTTATGAAGATTTAAAGCCACCTACATCTCCAAGTCCAAGACCCAGTGGTTCAAAATCCTCAGCAACCATGGAAGTAACATCACCAGTTACCGGAGGCAATGATGTGGCAATCGATAGTGCTACCAATTCCGCCAAGGAGGATTCGTCAAAAAATTCAGCTTTCTGTCATTCTCCCTACCCTGCGTAAGTAGAGTTAGCTTTTTACTTGACAGATTGCACTGCATCAATTTTGATAGGAACGGGATATCAGCTATATCTCCTTCATTTTTTCCTATTTGAGAATAAGTGGAAGTATCTTTTTCAATAACTTGACCACATATTCAGACTTTGGGTCCAGTTTCTTGACAAGATCTTTGTCCTGGAAAGAATAAAAATCAAGATAAAAATGAGTAAAGTAAAATTCTCGATGTTGAGTCATAACAGACCCCGTCTCATTTCTTGTCTTGATGTTATTATGTGGTTTGACCAATTTTCGACTTATCTCAAGGCTACACCATAATCAGTTATGTGAACCTCAACCCCCTCGCATATCACCATCACCAAATGCACCAACCCTGTCACAGAAAGACAAGACTCACCTCTAATTGCAGATAGTAGCCCTTTAGTGATAGTAGCCAATGTAGTAGTTGATAAGGTTTTATGTTTTAGATATCTTCAGTACGTCCTCCTGAAGATTGAAGGAATGACATAATCCATGCCATGTTTGTCACTTCTTTAAGCTGTGGTATGAAACTTAACTTACTGTCTTTCCTTGCATTGAACAGGTATGAGGACTTCAAGCCTCCAAGTTCTCCAATGCCATCTTTCAATAAAATGTGAAGGGCTGGAATCTAGTTCTGTTTTGCTTCAAGGAATTAATAACTAGTTGTATCTCGGCAAGCCTATCGCGTAATGCATCAACTCAAGCATTACAGTTGGAGCAATTTTTGATGATGTCTTTATTTTGTTTCCACTTTTATTTGACTTGTTGATGCTAACTCACATACTGTCAACTGTTAACTCTATTAGCATTCACATGTTATTGTATAAAATGAGACCACATTTTCCTTGTTTATCTGTGAAAAGTAGAGGAATTTCCAATTCTGGACAAAAGTAGTAAGTTAAGGCTAAAGGATGAGGACAATCACTTTTTGGGGCAACAGTTATTTTGATGGAGGTTGTAGGTTGGATTTGGGACACAGACAGTGATATTAGTTGAATTTAACTATTAAAAGAATATTTACTGAGCATCAAAGTTTGCGGAAGAAAATAAATTTTAATTTGATCCCTCTATTATGGTCAAAATGTAATTTTGGTTCTGGAAATATCGGATTTGATAAATTTAATTTCCAATTATGGAGATGTAAGTACATATTGGGCCTTTTAGGCACATTGTGTATTGCTTCATTTATTTTGTCAAGATGAGTGAAAGTTAAGGATATGTGATTCTCTACAAGACTAGAATCTTGAATTACCATTCTTATAGATTTGTACAAATTGTCATTTAGCAGATTATTTGTTTACCCTCATCAACTTCAAGAATGAAACTGCAAGTGTGCTACTTCAACTTGCATTAACAATCAGATTCATAATACCAAAAGTGCATATATCAATCAAAGAAGCCTACAACACTTGAATATTTTTTCGAATATTAATCACCGAATTCCCCAACTCCCATTGGGATCTTTCCTTTAGCTTAAAGACTATAAACCTTGAGGCAATTTGATATATCATGAACCTAATGAGCAAGCATTACATGGAGTGAACAGTCGGGCAGTACTGTTAAAGTGGTGAGATGTGAGTTCTCCAATGGAGAAAATACTGGGAGTAAGAGAGAACTATGACCATACTCACGTAGAACTTCATTGTTCTAATAAGAGTTAAAAGACTTTCAAGTTCAATCAATCTTACTCTATCAAGTATCTCTCATTCTGTGTTCAATGGAACAATCGAGTTCCATCGAATATTGATCATTTCATGACACAATATCTAACTGTAGTAAAGAGTTTCACTAATTAATCATCAAATTGGGGGTACTTCCAGACTCAACTTTCTGGTTGATTAATCAATCAATATCTATGTTTCTTCTTCTTATTCCTTTACTGGCAATATATTCTAGTTCTGATTTGAACCCAAAACTGGCAAGAAAAATATAGGAACCAACAAATCAGTAGCCAAACAAACTACAAATGTTCTTCATATATCAGCAATGATAACCTCATTTTACAAAAAAGATAGTAACACTAAAGTAACTAACACAAGAAGAAGCTAAGCAACCAGGGATTTGAAGAATGATCAAGTGAAATTCAATTATTTACGCTATAGTTTGATACTATTACTCAACAAACAAACAGTAGTCAAGTTTCAGAGACCTTCATGCTCTTCAATATTCCCCATCCCTGGTGATCGCATGTTAGCTGGAGCAAAATCATCATGAACGTCACAGACTCCACCACTTCCAGAGACGTCACAGTGTGCGTGTGACTGTTCCATCTGAGCGAAGCCTTTCTGATCAGCTGTGACATGATGATGCATGTGAGGAAATGAAACCGACACTCCATGAATCACAATCCTAGTGTTATGCAGCAGATCAAAATGCACAACCCTCACGTAATTAATCTTCATAGGAGCTAAAACACCTCCTCCACCGGCAGTAGTTACCACCAATTTCTGCTCGCCCTCCATAGTCGGCAACACTGTCCCCGCAGGCAAACTCACCATTTCCCCAGCCATAATCCTCCTATTTGGCACAACATGAAACTTGAAATGCGGGAGATACGCATGTCCTCCACTGGCGAAAATTGACACATCATCTAAAGCAAACACCGTCATCGCCTTAAGCTCCGAAAGCTCAGCGTACTTCACCCTCAGCGCTAGTGCTACAATACTGTAACCGCTGTTCCTCAACCTGATAATGGCATCCTTTAACATGAAGCGCATTACAGAGAAAGGCGATGCAGAGGAAACTGTAGAAACCGAATTAGGAAGAGGAAATGAGTCAAACGACAGAGAACTCATTCTCTCCACATTGCAGGAAAGCGGAGAGAGATGCGATACAAAGCCACGCAATCCATGTACAAGGATCATTCCATTATTGAACAGATCCGGCTGAGCAACTTCAACGCCGTTGATGAAAACCTTCGGATCACGAGAAGTAGCGGAGAAAGTGACGGTGAGGCATCGATTCGGAGCTAGAGTTTCCAGCTTAGTGCCAAAAGCTAAAGAGCGAAGAAAGTGAAGCGGATAAAGTCCAGGAACAGAGTGTTCCTGAAGTAGCAACGGGAGAGAGCAAGTAGGACAAGTGATGAGAGAAGAGTCAGCTGTAGCGAAGACGGTGACTGGAGTGCCGGTAGTTGAGAGATTGGCGGCAGAAGCAGCGGCGGAGAGCTGCTGGAAACCGAGTGAAGAGAGAACATTGGGGAAGAGAGAAGGGGAAAATGTGTGGTCGTGAGGAGATATCACCGGCGACGGTGTTGGTGAGTCAGGGAAAATTGCTGTGGCAGCGGAGATCATGAAGAGAGCAATGAGAACCAGAAGGAGATTGTGAGAAATCGCCATTGTTGTTGCTCTCTCTCTCTCTCTCGAGAAAACGGGTGTGAAAAAGATGAATGGGGGAAGGAGAGGTCTGTGGAGGTCTATATGTAGCTGTAACTTGTCACTCACAGGGCGGGAAACCCAATTCAGTTAGACAAGTCTGTTATGAGATTCCTCCACTGAATTGACATATTTGCCCCTACTGATA
The DNA here is from genome assembly GCA_029582525.1 of Solanum tacnaense. Taxonomy (NCBI): domain Eukaryota; kingdom Viridiplantae; phylum Streptophyta; class Magnoliopsida; order Solanales; family Solanaceae; genus Solanum; species Solanum tacnaense. The sequence continues at coordinate 31,831 of JAJOOD010004725.1, forward strand.
TTTTATCAGTCACAAAGTTTAAAATGCTAATTTTGACTTGTATATATTATTTTAGTGAATTATCGTCGAATACTAAAATAGGTTGAAAAAATTAATTAGTTTAGTAGAGGAAATATTGAAAAATTTGACTAGCTTAATGAATTACTAGAATTTATGAGAATTCTGAAAGTTAGAATAAAACAATATTATTGGTGGAGTGATAAGAAAAGGCATTTTGAAACCTTATCATCGTACATAAAATGGAAAATGGTCAAAACTACTCTTAAACTATCCAAAATAACTTAAACTTAAACTATATTTCAACTCAAAAATACTCTTCCCGTCAAACTATTGGGTCACACTTACCCTTCTAGTTAACGGAAGTATCCATGTGTGTTAAATGCCACGTGGACGCCACATGTGCAAGCCAAACAGACCACACCTCCACATAGACGACCATGAAAAAGGGTCAAAACTACTCTTAAACTATTCGAAATAGCTTAAATATACCCTTAAACTATATTTTAGCTCAAAAATGCCCTTCCCGTCTAACTATTGGACCACACTTGCCTTTCTGTTTAACAAAAACATTCTTGTGTGTGCTAAAATGTCACATAGACTCCACATGTGCACACCAAACACATCCCACCTCCACATAGACGACTTAAATCCCTAATTTCACTCCCCCCCCCCCTATCATTTCATCCTTTCCTTATTTGGGTATATCTATATGAATATAGAATATACATTGACTCAATTCAATTCCATTTTTTTCCAATACTAATATGTTGTGCTTTGAAGATCACAACTTAAACAAAATTCAACTTAATTCTGCTATCTAATCCTTAAATCATCTATTATATTGAATGTTTCTTTAACTTTCCATAAAATCTAAAACTTCCTTAACAATCATTTAGAGCATCTTCTGGATTGGGACCACAAAAGCTCAAAACTTGAACAAAAATAAGGTAATTGGTAAAAAATAAAAAATAATTAAGAAATCTATAAAGACTTACTAGTTCTTCGTTGCTGTAGTATTAATCGAAGGTGTCATCCCAGTCGTTCGTCAAGTTTTCCTTATTAGCGAAGTCACTGACGTTGATGTGGCGAAGCTCGCTCACCACCGCCATGGAAGCCGCCGTAGTCGTCTTCCCTGTGCCTGGAGTTCCGGTGATAAGTATATTAGGTCTCTTACGGCAGCTACTAATTTGCGTCATGGCCGTGAGTTGAATCAACAAGAAAGCTTCGCTAAGATTTGTTTAAACAAAGTAAATTTATTAAGAGAAATTAAAATAATAAATTAGTGTTAATTTATTAATTAAATTGAGTGTGTTTATATTACACCTTAGATCATTTCTTTTATTGTATTTGAAATGGTCATCAAATTGTAATTTATCTACTTCATTCGGTTACGTAAACAAGTTTCCGCAAATGGTTTTTCTTTTTTTGGTTCAATATATACTTTTCAGGATGAAATGAGGGGAAAAGAGTGAAATTAAGGCTTTAAGTCATTTATGTGGAAGTGGGGTGTGTTTGGCGTGCACATGTGGAGTCCAGTGGCATTTTAGCACACACATGGATGCTTCTGTTAAACAGAAGGGCAACTATGGTTTAATAGTTAGACGAGAAGGGCATTTTTAGGCGAAATATAGTTTAAGGGTATATTTAAGTTATTTCGAATAGTTTAAGGATAGTTTTGACCCCTTTTCCGTAGTCATCTATGTGGAGGTAAGGTCTGTTTGGCGTACATATGTGGCATCCATGTGGCGTCGTGACATTTAACATACACATGGATACTTTCATTAACTAAAAAGGTAGGTGTGACGCAATAGTTTGACGGGAAGGGTATTTTTGAGCCGAAATATAGTTTAAGAGTTCCCTGGGGCCTTCATCCATAGTCATTTTATTGCCTGTCTTTGTTCCTTCCTTCTTCGTTCCAACTCAAATCCCTTCAAGAGTTCCTGAAACATCTAATCATGTGTGTGAGTGCACAATCATCACAAGTTACACCAAAAATCAAGCTAAAAACTAAAGATCATTCTTTAAACTAATCAATTCATGGGCAAATATTGACAACTTAGGCATATAAATATGCCTAAGATCACCACCCTACACTTAGACTTTTGTTTGTCCTCAACTAATCTCTAGACTATCAACTTTTTTTCACAACCCTTGGACTTATCAACCCACCTTAAAATCAACCAAACATTTTTAATCATGATCTTGTAGTTCACAATGGATGCAACATTTCACAACAATTACACCAAGTTACAACACATGCTCAAAGAATGACCCTTTTATTATTTTTCCGGGAAAATGCAAACTCATACAAACACATCAATTAGATAATCCTACACATGCCATGAATGCCCTCACTTGTTCTTGTTTAGTAAAGCCTTTAACTCAAGCAAATACAATATCAAAAAGGCCTATTTTTCAAACAATCAACTCACTATCACAAAAGAAGTTCTTACTTTTCTCAACATACCATAAGCTTGCCAATAGTGTATTCTTACTTTCGCATTATATTTCTCAAGGAATCAAAAGGACTTTCATTTGGTTGTAATGTCGGCTTAAGGTAAGGGAGGGAATATTTAGGAACCATTTTAGTGACTACACTTCCCTAATGCACATGTCATTATTTTGCCAACAATCTCCTTCATAGTTTTTCTTTTCTCCTAGTACACACTTCATGAATATTTTCCCCTCTTTGTTGCTCCATCTTTGCCCTCTATATTATTTATTTATATTTTTTTAATTAATTTATTTTTTTCCATGCCTTTGCACTAGCCATCCTCACTCTAGATTTTAAGGTCCGAGTAAGGTACACATTATCCTTAATAGGACCAAGGTCAATGTTTCGAGCATAGTTCTGAAATAGCCACCCTCAATTAAGTTGAGGTGCACATTGTCACTAAGGACTAGCGCCAAAACAGATTTTTTACTTATCATTTTCTTTTCCACACAATGTAGCATTTCACCCTTTATTATATCAACCAATATTTTTCAACCTTTCTTCTTAACATAGTGCATTAAGGCTCTCATTAGGATCAAAAGAACTTGGTATCAAACAAACAGGTTTTGGCTTATCATGTAGCTTATCAATAAACAAGGCTAAAGGCTCAATGGGGCTTCACTAGGGATAATTTCAATGGTAGGCAAACAAGTAGAATCAAGAATTGTCTATTTCAAAGAAACGCCTCAATCACATTCCCTAAGTCATACACGCTACTAATTTAACACACACAAGGTTCTAGATATCAAGTTAAGAAAGAACCAATCAACTCTCACCACACATGGCATCATGAAACATATACGGACATACCAACTAACATGCTCATACAACTTGCATTACGGTATCACTACACAATTAAGCCCATTTATTTTATTTCATTTTGAGTCAAACTAAGAACACATGTTTGTTACAAGGTTCACATTCTATTACATTTTTTCAATTGTGACTATCCATGACGTTTGGCTAACTTTTTCGGACATAGTTTCAAAAGACCAAGGTTGATTTCTCAATCCTACTCCTCTATGTGACTAATTTTCCCTTAAGACGGTCGTCATCCATCCATCATTGGGAACTGTCACTCCTATGACGACTCTAATACTCAATAAAACAATAAATTAGTCCTAGTCTGTTCAAAGGGACAATCCTCAGTAAAAGTACCAAAAACAAACGCTGAGGAACCCAAAATAAAACAAAATTAAAAATTTAACTAAAAACTAACACTAGACTCGATAAAGCAGTAAACAGCTATATACAACAGAGACATAGTACCCCACCCTACACTTTAAAAATAAGCATTGTCCTCAGTGCACAGTTAAAGCAAAGTATAGAGTTAGGAATACTTCCTTGGGCCTCTAGGCCTCGTCGTCAGCGCCATCGAACACCATCAAGGCATTCGCCGCCTCATCTACACATATTTCTCCTCATCATCCATTGCCTCGCCAGCAGTAGCCTCATCATCATCCAAAGGCTCTAAAAAAGTGGGACCAGACCTGCACAGAAAGGTTGCACTCTCGATCAACGGATAGTTATCCGCCAAGGTCTCCATCTCCTCGACAGTAACTGGACTCCCCCTATCCGCAACTGCAGCTCTGCCATACCGAACATTCTTGCCATGACGCTGTCATCACGGGCTTGCCTCTCTTGAGCAGACAAGACAGGTCCATAGGACGTGTCTAGTGCCTTTGTTTAGGTCACATCAACTAACTTACCCATCAGATCCGGGTGATAAGCAACAGTTATATCTATTGTTTCCTCTTCAATACCCTCAGCCCTCAGAAAATGGGTGATCAACCCCCCGTAACAGAATCTCTACCTCAAATTGTTCCTAAATTTCATCATATTTTACCTCAAGATTGCCCCAACATTAATGGGCATTCCCTTCATCAACATATAGACCAACACCACCCTATCACTTGTCACCTCAGTCAAATGTTTGGTAGGCAGCAACACACTACACACTATCTTCAGCCACACCCTAGAAACCTGATTAAAGTTAGCAAAATGGAGGGTATTATGCCTCCTAGTATCCTTACTTCACTCCCACCTAGCAGTTGACTCAACCCCACACAAGGTATGTTGGATATCCCTATAAGGAGATTTGTCCTTCAAGCTATTAAACTCATCTGGGTCACAATTCGGGGTTCCTAACAACTCATTCAGAATTCGGGCAAAACTTGACATTTCCCCCCTAACAGGCACAGTTGTATATTTCATTTCAGTAAGCCAGTTAGCATAGAATTCCCTTACTAATGTCAAATTGCAATCTCCCAGATTTTCAAAGATAAATCGCAGCTCTAACTCAATCACAATCCGATATATAATAGGAAATTGCGACTACAATCTTACCTCATTCACAAATTCGTCGCCCATATACTTCGCCTCCTTTTGACATTCAAACCATTCCCAGCCATACCTTTACACAGTCTTTTTGCCAAAAAATTTCACCGATTCCCGGCCACTAGAGGACCCAGAAGTTTTACCCTTTCTACTCCGCTTGGAACCCCCCACATTTTTTGCTTTTGGAGCCATCACCACATGTTAAGAGAAGAAAAATAGAGAAAAGAAAAAAATTTAGAAAAAATTGGGAGGGAGGGGTTGGTTGGCAGTGGGTAGTGGTGAGGGGAAGAAAAAGAAAAATTTGGTGGAGTGAGAGATAGAGAGTTGGAGAAAAGTAGTGTTGGAGTTATGGGTGTTGAGGTTGTATAGTGGGTGGTGGGGAAGAAGAAAGGTTGTTGATGTTAATAGAGGTTTTTGAAGATGAAAGGTGAGAAGAAAAGAATGGGTTATTTGGGGAAAGGGAACGATTTAGTGGTGGAAGTTAAGGAATTTTGGGAGGAGAGGAGTTGGAGTTTGGTGGGTTAATAATGGAGGAAGGCGAAAAAGGAAAGAAGAAGAGTTGGAGAGAATTTAGGGAGGGGGTCGGTTAAATGTGGTGAGAATGGGGGTTGAATAGAAGTTTTAGGGATTTAAGGGGAGTGGGTTGGGTTAGATCAGGGTAAAAACCCAGTTTTTTTTTAAAAAAACTAGGCAGTGAGGCGATGGGAGGGACGACACGCCTCTTAGTGCGCCTGAGATGGCACTCTGACGTGTGAGGCCTGGCGCGGCACGCCCCTCAGCACACGCCTAAAAGTGTTCTCTGACGTTCGATGGCAGGCGCGGCACGCCAATCAGTGAGCCTAGCTCCAATTTTTATTTTTTATTTTTTTCGTTTCTCACTATTACAAATTAAGTTACAAACAATGAAAAATCCTATTTATCTAAAACTAAGAACTGAAAGAGCTTCCTAGATTCTACGAATTTAAACTATGCTAAAACAATAAAAATCAAAATTTCAAACACGAACTACCTATCTATTACATATTGTTCACGGGTTGCCTCCCATGTAGCCCTTGATTTAACGTCGTGGCACGACGCAACTTGGATCATTCATCAATTAGCTCAAGAGCTTCCCGATCACGATCCGAATCCTCACCAAAGTAGTGTTTCACCCTTTGCCCATTGACCAAGAACGTAAGGCCAGTCTTACCTTTAAGTTCAACAGCCCCATGTTGTGTCATTTTGACCACTTCGAAAGGACCACTCCACTTCGACCTTAGCTTTCCGGGGAATAACCTTAGTCTAGAGTTAAAGAGTAGTACCTTATCTCCCGGATTGAAAGTACGAGCTACTATGTGCTTGTCATGCCACCTCTTCATCTTTTCTTTGTAAAGCTTGGCATTCTCATGAGCGTGGAGCCTAAAATCCTCAAGTTCATGCAACTATTCACTCTCTTTTTACTGGCCAGGTCGGGGTCCATGTTCAACCTCTTAATTGCCCAATAAGCTTGATGTTCTAATTCTGCCGGAAGATGACATGCTTTACCAAATACTATGTGATAGGGAGAAGGCCCTATTGGTGTCTTATACGCAGTCCTATATGCCCACAACGCATCATCTAATTTCTCAGACCAATCTTTCTTTTGCACATTCACCGTTTTCTGCAAAAATTGCTTCACCTCTCTATTCGAAGCCTCCACTTGGCCACTCGTTTGAGGATGGTAAGTTGTAGCAACCTTATGACAAATACCATACTTAGCAAGAAGGTTTTTAACAATATGGTTAATGAAATGATTACGTCCATCACTTATGATTGCCCTTGGAGTGCCAAAGCGGGTGAAGATGTGCTTCTTTATGAACTTTATCACAACCCTTGAATCATTGGAAGGAAAAGCGACAGCCTCAACCCATTTACTAACATAATCCACAGCCACAAGAATGTATTGGTTTCCACTAGATAGCGGAAAGGGATCCATGAAGTCAATACCCCACACATTAAAGATTTCCACCTCCAAAATGTTATTTAGCGGCATCTCATGTCTTCTTGAAATAGTACCCAACCTTTGGCATTTATCACAACCCTTCACAAAAGCAATAGAATCTTTAAATAACGAGGGCCAAAAGAAACCAAATTGTAGTACCTTATGAGCAGTGCACTCTCCTCCGTGGTGACCTCCATATAGGCTAGCATGACAACTTTCGAGCACTTTGTAAACCTCATACTCTGGAATGCATCTTCTCACTCCCCGGTCCACACCTTGTTTGAACAAGAACGATTCATCCCAGATATAGAACTTAGCATCATGATTAAGCTTTTTCTTTTGTAGGGTGGTTGCACCCGAAAGATACTCTCCACTTACTATCAAATTCACAATGTCTGCATACCATGACACTTGAGAGCTATCTAATGCCATCAATTGTTCCTCCGAAAACTCTTCCCGGATTCGCTCACTTTCATTCATGGGAAAAATCCTCTAACCTAGTCAAGTGATCCGCTATCTGATTTTCAGTACCTTTCCTATCTTTGATCTCAAGGTCAAATTCTTGGAGAAGCAATATCCATTGAATCAGCCTTGGTTTAGCATCCTTCTTGTTGAATAGGTACCTAATAGTTGCATGGTCAGTAAAAACAATCACTTTAGTACCTACCAAATACGATTTAAACTTGTCGAAGGTGAACACTAGAGCCAACATCTCCTTCTCAGTCACTTTGTAATTAGCTTGTGTAGAATCAAGGGTCTTGCTTGCATAATAGATCGAGTGGAACACTTTATTCTTTATTTGTCCCAACACTGCACTCACTGCTACGTCGCTTGCATCACACATGAGTTCAAATGGTAATTCCCAATCATGAGCAATTAAGATGGGAGCCTCAATTATGTTCCTTTTCAACATCTCAAAATCTTTCAAACATATCTCATCAAAATCAAACTTCACCTCATTTTCCAAAAGACTGCACATGGGTCTTGAAATCTTGGAAAAATCCTTGATGAATAGCCGGTAAAAGCCTGCATGACCAAGAAAACTACACACCCTTTCTATGGAAATGAGAGGAGGCAATTTTTCAATAACTTCTACCTTGGCCTTATCAACCTCTAAACCAGCCTTAGGCACCTTGTGTCCCAACACTATCCCCTCACTAACCAAAAAATGACACTTTTCCCAGTTTAGAACTAAGTAAGTGTCCTCACATCTAGCAAGTGCTTTATCAAGATTCCGGAGACATACCTCAAAAGACTTCCCAAAGACAGAGAAATCATCCATGAACACCTCTACAAAGTCTTCCACCATATCATGAAAAGTGGCCATCATACACCTTTGAAAAGTCATCGGTGCATTGCAAAGTCCGAATGGCATGCGTTTGAAAGCATAGGTACCATAAGGACAAGTGAACGTGGTCTTTTCCTGATCCTTGGGGGTAATTAAGATCTAGTTGTAACCGGAATACCCATCTAAGAAACAATAGTACTCTTGCCCTGCTAGTCGGTCAAGCATCTGATCAATGAAGGGAACGGGGTAGTGATCTTTCTGGGTAGCATCATTTAGTTTTCGGTAATCCATACAAATTCTCCACCCAGTCACTGTTCTAGTAGGAATCAACTCATTCTTTTCGTTCCTTACCACTGTCATACCTCCCTTCTTGGGAACACATTGTACCAGACTTACCCACTTACTATCATAGATCGGGCACACAATTCCAGCATCTAGCCATTTTATAACTTCTTTTCTTACCACTTTTTTCATCAAAGGATTTAGCCGACGTTGATGTTGTGCCCTTGATTTGTGATCCTCTTCCATGTAGATTCTATGCATACATAATGCCAGACTAATCCCATGAATATCAGCCATCTGCCATCTAATTGCTTTCTTCCTCTGCTTTAAGATCCTCAATGCCGCATCAACCTGTAATTCAGACAACTCTGCAGAAAGTATAATAGGCAAAGTTTCATTAGTACCCAAATACGCATACCTTAAGAAAGCCGACATAGTTTTTAGTTCCAGCTTGGGAGCTTCTTCTATCGATGGCTTTGGCGGGAGACCTAACTCATGATTTAATGACTTCGCTTGAGGCTTACGAGTGTCAACTAGTGCTAGATTCAAACATGTTTCTATCTCTTGAACCTCAGTATCTCCTTCCACCTTATGACCTATTAACACTCTCTCTATGGGATCTTCAGGCACAACTACTTGTGATTTTACTATTTGATCAACCACAGTAATAGCAGAAAACTCTTCATAGATAGAAGGCAATTTTAAAGCGTTGTAAACATCGAATACCTCAACCTTGTCATGTGCCCTAATAGTTAGTTGACCGGCTGCTACATCAATCAATGCCCTACCCGTGGCCAAGAATGGACGTCCCAAAATGAATGGAACTTCAGAATCAGGTTCAAAATCTAAGACCGCAAAATTTACAGGAAAAATCAATGTACCTACTTGAACTAACACATCTTCTACCACCCCCTCAGGCCTAGCAATAGATCTATCAGCGAGTTGGAGAATAACAATAGTTCTTTTTGAACTACCCAACCCAAGCTTTAGATAATCAGATTTATACTTGCCCCTAAATCACACAATCCACGGGCATGAACACTTTGACCAATTGTAATTTGCACAGTAAAACTATCTGAATCTTTTATCTCTTTGGGCAATCTGTTTTGGATCCTAGAGCTACACTCCTCAGTAAGTGCTACAGTTTCATACTCCGTGAGTCTCCTCTTGTTAGCCACAATGTCCTTCACGTATTTAGCATACTTCGGGATATCCTGCAAAATGTCAACCAAAGGCAGATTAATGTTAACCTGTTTAAAGAGAGAGAGAAACTTACTGAAGCATTCATCTTCATTTTGCTTTTTGAGCCTTTGTGGAAATGGAGGTGGTAATTTCTTTTGAGGAACGGGTACCTTAACATTGGAGTTTTTAACTACCACTTCCACTTTCTTTTCTTTGGTACTTGCCCCAGTATCTCTCTTCTTTGGAGCTAGTTCCTCTAATTGTAACCCACTTTTAGTACATACCGCATGCAATTGCTCTGGGTTCGGTTCAGTATCACCGGGCAGCCCACCTTGGGGACGCAAGTTCAGAGAATTAGCTACTTGCGCAACTTGTTTCTCTAAACTCATTTGGGATATTTGGATGTTTTTGATGTTCTCATCCTGCCTATCTATTCTAGCATTTATTTTGGTCCCTATTTCAGTCATGAGCTTTTGGAGTAGCTCTTCATTGGTCATCCCCCCTCCTTGGTGCACTAGGATTTGCGCCTTGGTTAGGATTTTGGTATTGTTGCCCAGCCCCTTGAGAACGGTATTGGTTAGCCCCTTGCGCCTGATTTTGGTTTTGGTTCCCACCCCATGAAAAGTTAGGATGGTTCTTCCAACTAGGGTTGTAAGTGTTACCATAATTTTGCTGAACTCCACCTTTTTGCGCATTACCCACATAGTTTACGGAATCCGAGTTTACCTCACATTGCTCAGTTTCATGAGTTCCACTACCACTACCCCACACCAATTTGATACATGTGTACCATGTTAATCGGTTCTTGATTTAAGGACATCTGTTTGAAATGCATGGCTATATTGTGTTGCATCGCATCTAATTTAGCATTTATGGCGGTGGCTTGATGTATATCTAAAATTCCTATGGCCCTTTGGGTTGTGGTTCTAGGCATTTCCCCCTCATACCCTGGGTTCCTTTCGGAGAGTCTGTAAGTGGAACAACTCTTCACATATTTTAGCTTGGGCTTGTCCACCTGCTGCACTATTAAGAAGCACACGAGCATTATAATCTAAACCCTTAAAGAAAGTGTGAGCAAGTACCTCATTAGTTTGCATGTGGTGCGGGCAAGCATTCAACATTTGTTTGAAACGACCTCATGCTTGGTACATGTCCTCCCCTTGATTTTGAGTAAAGCTTATTATCTCACTCCTCAGCTTAGCGGTTTTCTTGGATGGGAAGAATCGACTCAAGAACTTCTTTGCTAGATAATCCCAAGTAGTGATGGAGTTTGGTGGCTCAGAATCTAACCAACGCCTTGCGGCTCCTAACAATGAGTATAGGAACAACGTCAGCCTCACATAGTCCGATGAGACTCCAGTTAGGATGTATGTATCAGTAATATCTATAAAGTTTCTAAGGTGGATTTGAGGATCCACGTGGGAAAGACCCGTGAATTGCCCATTAGAGTGGAGGAGTTGTACCATTCCCTGCTTTAGTTCAAATCTACCCCCCGGTGGAGGTTTCCTAATACTAGATGCCAAACTGGCTGTGAGTGGGACTGCCACATTACGGACTGGTCTTTCGAGTACGACAGGGGGTATATACTCCTTGGTTATTCAAGTTCCCTTGGTTTATTCGAGTTCCCTTAGTTATTCACGTTTTTTGAGTTATTCATGTTGTCTTGATTATTATCATCAATGTTTCCCAGAAGACCTAACCCCAATTCTCCTTGTCCTCGATTTAATTATTTACGCTGTCGTAGAACTCGTTCGGTTCCGTTGTAAGGTTCGACAAGTTCTCCCTTCCGAGCCAGACCTGTAAGTCAAGTGCCTGCAATAAACAAGCTAAGATCAAGTAATTAATACCTAAATAATTTAATTGTAGACTTAAGAAGATCGAATATAAATCAATTTCTAAGTCCCCGAAAGCGACGCCAAAAACCTGTTGCTCCCAATATACACGCAAGTGTACGTGGTCGCACAAATAATATAGATTCTTAAAGAAACGAGTTATCATTCCCAAGGGACTTATGATCAATTTATATCTAACACTTAATTCTACAAATAAAAGAAAAATTAACTGTTTAAGAGATTGTGATGATTGTTAACTACTACTAATTATGCACTAAATAAAAGTAACCAATTGTGAACGACTTTGATATGATGTTTCAAGCAAGTAAAAGACAATTCCATAGCTGCAGCATATAACAAATTTCATGTATCATATTCTCGGCTTAGAACTAATTTCAGTTGTCAAGTTACTGATTTATACGGTTAATTATATGAGTCGGGCTATACACCTCTCGTCGCTTACTCCAGTTAGCTATCTAACTACATCGTTGAGAGGGGATAAATAGACTAACTAGCGAGCATTTATATTTCATCCTATTTTGTAACCAAGCAAGGTGTTCGTCCGGGCGTCACTCCTGAACACTAATCACCTCAATCTAGTGGGTGGACCGGGCTCTCTATATTCTCTGGTTTATCTAACCTCTCCTCTCCTAATTTTAAGATTAGACAATATATTTATCTTATGGTGATCAAGCACAAAATACTAAAATAAGAATATAGAAGTAACTTATAATGACAACATCAAAATACTAAAATAAGAATATAGAAGTAACTTGTAATGACAACCGATAATTAATTCAAAAACCTTAAATAATCAACATTCAATTTGTAGCTACAGCCCCAGAACTAGGGCGTTTAGCCACTCATTATATTATCAAACTACAAAATACAATTGTTCATGTGATTTCCAGAAAATAGAAGAGTTAAATAATCAAAACCTATTACAAACGTGAATTCTTGCTCTTTCACACCCAATAAAAGTTGAACGCTAATAATGGAGCCCTAAGGGTCTATTTATAAAAGTAGAAAAGTTGGAGTCAAAACCTACTACAATTAGGAATCCTATTTTAAGCTTTTTTACTTGAAAAAGTCAAGACTTTAATGGCGTGTCGTGCCTCCTATCGCGCCTGGAAAGCAGCTCTGAAGTATCCACCTGGGTGTGTCGTGTCTTACAGAGCGCCAAGCAGCATGGGTGATTTTTTCCCTTTGGCGCGCCGCGTCTCTCAGCGCGCTTGCAGAGCGCCTTAGTCCTTCATGTGCTGGCGCATCGCGCCCAGCAGTACGCCTGAAATACTTCTCTGACTGTTGGCCCTTGGCACCTCGCGCCTAACAGTTCGCCTGGCCCTGGGGCCTTCATCCTTAGTCATTTTCTTGCCAGTCTTTGTTCCTTCTTTTTCGTTCCAACTCCAATCCCTTCTAGAGTTCCTAAAACATCTAATCATGTGTGTGAGTGCACAATCATCACAAGTTACACCAAAAATCAAGCTAATAACTAAAGATCATTTTTTAAACTAATCAATTCATGGGAAAATATTGACAACTTAGGCATGCAAATATGCCTAAGATCATGGAGATACATCATGATTGGATTTTATCTTGTTCCCTTGTTCTACTTCATTGAACTTATCTTGCAACTTTTGCTCAAGAGCCATTGAGTCTGGCAGGGAGACTTCTTTGGACAACCAAGTTTGTAACACCCCTAAGTACTAACCAAGAGTCGCATGTTGATTTACCGTTGCTTAATTACTACGATATGTTTTATTCTCGTTTGGGAACTTGAAATTTTGTCTTATTTGCAAACTTACTTAACATAAATTGAGACAGTCATTTAAGGGATTGTTTTGGGGTATTTACGTAAAATTCTAGTTGAAATTATCTATAACTTAAAAGGAGGTGAAGGATATATATATATAGGTGTATATGTATGCATTTTGGGCAGCACACAACTATTTAGGCAGCACCTTTGAAGGACAGTTGTACAAGTGATCACTTTTGTGACTATATATTTTCACACCTCCTTTAGTAAATTCGTTTTCCTCAAGTATTAGAACCTTAGAAACATATCTAAACAGAATGTTCTTCAAAATCAAAAAAGGAAAACTTTGTCCTTTTGGCTGGGATTCGAGACACGCCCTTCTCTTTGGTAAGTGATGAAATCTGTTTCTGAGCTGGGTAGTGTTTGGTAATTTATGCATATCTCGCTTTCTAGAACTTCATTTACAGTGAATAAATATGATTTGGAAAGCTAATTTGTATACCTACAACTCTTATGTTTATGTAAAACTCTAATTTAGCTGTTATAGATTCAGAATATGGGGCGCAACATAGGGCAAGTTCTGTCCAGATTTTGGAATTTGAAATCCTGTATGATCAATTGTTAGTGTTTTGAATATATCTTTTTGTACAAAATATATTTTGCGGTGATTCTTGTTTATTTGCAACTTTTAGAGATGTACATACATCTTTCATTAAGGATATAAAGTCCAGTTTTGCGTTTTTCCTTTACAAATTTAAGTTGCAACTTGAGGTACCAGGCTGGACAAATTCACTATTCTGGGAGCATAGTTGTATTTGTATATGCTAGGCTTACTTGTGATGATGATCTTGTTTTACGTCAACATTATTGAGCTAATAGAACTTAAAGAAGTTATTTAATTATATTTTTAAGGTTATATATACTTGTGTACAAGTTGAGAACCTTGATACGTTGGTCGGGCTACGGTTTGAATTCTTGAAGTTTTGTTGGACTGTTTCTATGCGAAAGCCCGAGGTTTGGATATAAACTTGTACTTGTACTCTTGTTATCTGCTTGTATATTTGAAGGGTTATCTCGATACCTTGATTACTTCTTGTCACATTGTATTGTTGTATTGATATTCTCCGAGACTTTCAAGACACTTGTGTAACTCGCTCACTTGTACGGATTTCTTGATCACGTGGCATTCTTGTTGGGACTTTTTCCTTCTTGTGGCTTTGACTTTGTCACTATTGGCATGCCTATTGATTCAGATTATTTGTCATCTTAACTCTAGATTTTTGGTTCGTCTTAAGTATGGATGTTGTCCATTTTAAGTATGAACTAGGAAGCCATTTTTAATATGGTTCTTGATTCTCTTGATTATTGGGCTTTGACCTTTCTTGATACAGGGCTTCGGTCCTTCTTGATACTTGGTTATGCTGGGTGTGACGGTATGATATATATATTGGGCGAGCCTTGTTATTGGATCTCTTGGGAAATGGTGCTATGAACATTCTGGACACTTGGATCTTTAAATATAGAACTTGATACCCTTAATATATTGTTTACTTGATTTGTTTATTATGTTTTAATTGTGTTGTCCATGACTTTTGAAAGGTAACTTGGTGAATATAGCGGCTCCACGCATATAGTTTTTACACCACTAAGCTTTATGCTTAGCGATAGTTGTTTCTATCATAGGGAGCATTCGAGGGGATACTTGAAGCTGGCCATTGGAGGCGGAGTTTTTGCGAGCTTTATAGGAAGATCACATTTGCATATAGGCATCTATAGTTTGCATAAATCTTGGGACTTAAAAGGGATAAAGGGGTGACCGAGGCCGACATAGGCCGCCTACGTATCTCATTCTTGAGAATTCAGGTCAGACGTAGTTCATTACAAAGGGATAAATTCTAAACATAAACTATTACAAGGAAATAAAAGCTATTATAAGGACAAAATAGAAAATCGAGTCTTTAACCATGATATCTTTTGACAGCATTTAGGTAGATCAATAACTTATGAGATCCAATGTTCATGCTCAACCATGTGATGTCATCAAACAAATGCATAGATGTGTTCTCCAAGGAAACTGATGAGTTCTTTTTCGTGCATTTTTGTCAGATAGGCACCAATTTTGATTTCTCTGATGCGTTTATCATTTTACTGATTCACTATTCTGATCTCTTCTGAATTCAGCTTATCGTGACTTTCAAACTGTCTGAACTCCTCAACCAGGTGTTTGGGTACCATGATCTTCTCATTTTAGTCCTCAGATTCCTCCGCATCTACCCCATTTTGTTCATTCGGCTTGTGACATGACAAGATACTGGCAGATTTGAAAATATTTTCACTGAAATCATAGACAAATACTGTTAGATAGCAAATATAAAGCAAATAAAGTAATTTTTTGCAACAAAGAAGTTTTTCATTTGAAATAAGAAAATAAGAACTTTGGTCATGATAATAAATTATTTTGCCCTTTTTTAAAAAAAAATAAAATAAATAAATAAATAAATAAATATATATATATATATTATGTGGGAGATTAAAACTTATTGAGGCAAAATATAGTAAAAGATGGGTCTCGAGACTCATTCGGAATACCACCAATTTTAGAAATAACATAAAAAATCTTTATGTCTACCAAGACGAGCGAGGAATCAAGAGCGAAGTGGATGTCCAATTAGGCATTTTCTCATTTGACTCGATGTCTGGTATGACTGGTTTCTCGATCATCTCTTCAAGCACAATATCACTTTCTTTGAACAAATTTTTGATTCCTTCCCCTAGACCATTTTGCATTGGAAAAGACCGATATAAGTGAGGCCATGATTTTGGAAAAGCTTGATCGATCTTCTGCTTGCTCTGACCCTCTTTCGGCACTAAAGCAAAAGCTTGATGAGGTGCCATGATCACAAATTTGGATTTCTCTTTTTTGGTTGGAGAGGCTACAACTTTCTCAAGCTTTTTAAGATTGGCTGAGATTATAACTTTCTCCACATTCAGATCTTCTTCGATTTCAACCATATTAATAGTCACCCTTCCATGATTCGGCAGGGGGTTACCATTGACATTAGGAGTGGCAGTCTGAAGAGTGACGACATTTTGATCTATCAAGTCTTGAATTTTATGCTTTAAGTTGATACAATCCTCGGTAATATGTCCAGCACCTCCTGAATGGTAAGCACAATGAAGATCGGGTCTATAAAGCTTGGAGTTGACATTGATATTCTTTGGATCAATTGTCTGTATCAAGCCGGCTGATTTTAATCTCTCAAAAAGTTGTGTTCGGCTCTCAACCAAATGAGTAAAGACTCTAGAAGGTTTCTTCTCAAGATTTCGACCAGGAGGGTAGTAATTATTTCCTGGATGTGAAGGTACTTGACGGTAGTTTGGAGGATTTTGGTGAGTTGGTGCTTGCGTTTGGAAATTTAGGTATTGTGGAGTTTGGTAGCTATGAGGGGTATTTTGGTAGTGCGGGGGTAGAGTTTGGTAACTTGATTGGATATTTGAACAATTAACTAATGGAGCTTGGTAATATGGATGGGTATTTTGGTAATGTGGAGATGGAGTTTGGTAAACAAGAGGTGGAAACTGGTAACTCAGTGGCGGAGTTTGGTAATTAGGAGGTAGAATTTGGTAATTCGGTGGTCGATTTTGATAACCTAATTGGGTATAACAAGCTGGATTTGAATTTTCTGGAGCTCAAGGATAATCTTTGTAAGACGAGGATTTTCTAAAGTGTCATTTTCCATCAAATGCGCAGGAAATAGAAGACACATCCTCTCTCTTCTTTTTCAACAATCCTGAAGATTCAGTTGAGGCGGCAACGCGAGAAATCTTTCCGGTTTTAATCCCGTCTTCGATAGCCTCACCTACCTTGACTATCTCCGCAAATTTTGCTCCAATAAGCAACATTATCCTATCATAATACTCTGGCTCTTGAACGCGTATGAATACTTCAACGATCTCCTTCTCAGACATGGAAGGTCGAACCCGGGCAGCCTCTTTCCTCCACCTATACGCATATTCACGATAGCTTTCAGTTGATTTCCGATTAATTCTCTCCAAAGAATAGCGATCAGGAACGATCTCCACATTGTAGGCGAACCGTTCAACGAAATCCTTAGCTAATGCATTCCAACTAGACCATTGCTTTATCTCATGAGAGGTAAACCACTCCAACGCTTCTCCACTTAAACTTCGGCTAAAGAGCCGCATTAACAAGGCTTCATCCCTGCCAACTCCCACGAGTTGGTCACAGTAGGCTCTCAGGTGCGCCAATGGATTCCCTGTTCCTCCGAAAGTGTCAAATTTTGGCACTTTAAACCCTTCTGGGAGGTCCAGATTCGGATGGATGCACAAATCTTCATAACTCAACCCATCGACTTCAGGAATATAGTGCAGCTCCTTCATGGCTTTCCTGATCTCTTCTCTCATATTCAGTTTGGTTGCCTCTTTCTTTGACCTCCACTCTCTCTCCCGTTCCTCATAGTGATCAAGTTCGAAACAGTTGGCATATGGTTCATTTGGAATTGGAATTTGAAAAGTAGTATTTTGAGGCAATGGTGGTGCAATGAAGGGATTGTGGGTATTTTGAGTGACTTGGTAATTTTGGGGAAAGTCTGGGGGTTGGTATGCTGATTTTGGTGATGGGGAAGGTTTGCGGATTGTTAACATTTTGTTTTTGAGGGGGAGGGCAAGCTTGCGGGTTGACATTTTGATGAGGAGGGAAGGTTTGGGGGTTAGTACCTTGAGGAGGAGGTGGCGCTTGGTAGGAGACGGAGGCATGATTGAGATTTGGGGCGGTTAGGTCAGTGATTGGGGGGTTTTGACCAGGGTTAGAGGGCGAGTTTTGACCCTGTTCTGCGCTTGGAGGAGAAAAGTGGAGTGGAGGTCTTCCATCTCCAGGAGGATTGAAAGCGAAAATTGGATTAGGCAAATCTTGCATTCTTTGCATATCGACCCTCATTTCGGCAATCTGTTGCATTAACTGTATAATTAATTCATTTTGATCAGCGGCGGTGGGCTGAGCCATGACAACATCAGTCAAGCTAATCTCGTCATTGTTATCACCCATTACGGCCTTTTCTTTTTGCAAACTTTGATCGAGAAAGGAATCTTTGGGAGCCTTGGAACTTGTGAAATAAGGGTGTTCAGTCAGCTTATCAACACAGATCAGTTCTAAGCACTTGACAGAAGAAAAATAACTCAAAAGGTAAACGTGTTAGTGTCTGAAGTTGATAAATAATGCAAGATATCACACATTGGTGCAAACAGATAAGGGTTGCTTCATTTGGAGATAGACTAGCCTACGGATGTAGAAAATACGGCCAATAAATAGAAATTTGTCTATTTAACTTTAGGATTAGTGACAAAGATTGACTTCCGTCGGGCCAAGATTTTTTGCATCTTTATTGACATACTTCTGATTTTTGATTGAGATGAAATTCGAATCTCATTGCAAGAGTTGGACAAGATAGGATTTCTAAAAATGGGGACCGAACCTTGAATGACTGCCTACGTATCTCGCGGAGGAGAATTCAGGTCCTTCGTAGTTCGACCCTTGAATCTCTTTTCGATTTGAGACGGTCAATCTTTTTCTGATATGAGAGAGTAACATTTGAAAAGTGAAGTTCGAATTTTGTTGGGAAACTACAGACTCGAAGAGTATTTGGACACACTTTTGATAGTGACTTGATATTTGTGCTTATGGGTTTCTAGAAAATTTCCAAAAGAGTAGGCTAGAACATCTCCAAATAAAGCAACATAATCACACAAACAGTTATAGCACATAAACAGTTATTGCGTATTTTAAACAGATATGTGACCCTTTTGTGCCAAGGGTAGGCCTAATGATTTGAGGGATGTATACGTCATTTGAAATATTCCATTGCCCCCAAAACTTAAATTTATACATGCTTTGTAAATAAACTGAATGGGGATACATAGTAGGGAAAATGGGATACAAAATAATCAGTCCCGCGTAGGGGTACAATCTTAAACTATGCTTCAATGGAAGGACCTTCGTTCTTGAACTTCTTGTCATCTTCGAGTGTCGACTCCTTTAGATGGACTAGTAGCTTGTGAAGCTATTCCTTCGGCTAGAATAAGCTATAATCTATCTCTTACCCTAGAGGACAATGATTTTTCAAATAACGTATATATCCTTTAAATTTAAACAAATAAACATGATTGTCATTT
Source organism: Solanum tacnaense (assembly GCA_029582525.1). Lineage (NCBI taxonomy): Eukaryota > Viridiplantae > Streptophyta > Magnoliopsida > Solanales > Solanaceae > Solanum > Solanum tacnaense. Next base: position 51,151 of record JAJOOD010004725.1, read on the forward strand.
ATTGACAAAAATGGGTCAAATAGACACAAGGTAGGCATCTAATGGGCCCAACACGCCTTGGGTGTTGGGTCGACTTAGTTCAAAATGCGCTAAATTTGGATTTGGTTTCGCTCTATACTAGTTGACTAAGGGTGGCTTTGAAAGACCGGGAACCCAAGTGGACAACTTAGGCTAGAATTCACAACAACCATTGGACGCATGACGTACCAATAAATCGCCGATCCTTCCGAAAAAAGGGTTGAGTATAATAAGTCCGGCTGCGATTATGCAGAAACCATCCTTAATATACTATACATACAAGATAATATGCCATGAAATGCAATGACAATTATAAAAAATTTAAACACGTTTAGCGCAAATAAACAATTCAACAGTTAATAACAATCAATCAAATAAGTCAAATCATATGGTTAGAACTTAATTAAGTCCCCAGCAGAGTCGCCATTTCTGTTTTACTTAAAAATATAAATAAAAGAAAAAAAAGACTAAGTTTTGAAAAATCGATAAAACTTATGATTTAAGAGAAGTCAAATTTACAAAAGAACAGAGTCGCCACTTAATTTTTAGTAAAAAATCAAGAAAAATTCCAAGGTTTTCAAAAGATTCAAACAGATAAAATCAATTGAAAATAAGAGGGTTCGAAGTTCAATGTACATTCCGAGAAGGTGTTAGGCTCTCGAAATGCCCGCTAACTTGCGGTTGACCGGCGATTTGACTAAAAATGATTTTGACAAATTTTAAAATTTTACCTAAGTAAAAGGACTCATAACGACTTTGACTAATTTTGAAATTTTAACTAAGTAAAAGAACTCATTTACTTTAACTTATTTTTAAAAAAAATTTAACTAAGTAAATGAACTTATTTATTTTAACTTATTTTTAAAAAAAATTTAACTAAGTAAATGAACTTATTTATTTTAACTTATTTTTAAAAAAATTTAACTAAGTAAATGAATTTATTTATTTTAACTTTTTTTTTTTAATTTTAACTAAGTAAATGAATTTATTTATTTATTACTATTATTATTATTATTATTTATAATTATCTTAGGGGAACAGGACTGAGGGGAATTTTCCTAGGGGGGAAATAAATTAAGTATTGTCAAGACTAATATTAAAATAAGAACTAAGTAATGAAATATATACCTTTATTTGAAAAATAAAATGAAATGACCATTCTCGGGAATTTAGTTAAATTAAACCATAAGATAATCAAAGTGTTAGTCGACATAATAAACAAATAAAGAGCAAAGGAGAAGGATATCAATTTTTGGGTTTTCGACCCAACTTTAGGAACCTGTCCTACAACTAAAATGGCCAAAATATGAATTTAGGCCTATTTAATTAAAAATCGTTGCTGGGCCATTCTTTGGGACCTTTTGGGCCCATTTTCGCTCCCAAACACCTGTGTATACAGCAAATGTATATTATTGTATATAGGTCGTATTTTGACTCATTTCCGTGTATATTGGGTTGTATATCGAATGTAGACAACCCACTTCAAATTTTCAGCGCCTGTACCGTCATTCCAGACCTATATATCGCTGTTCTTTCCATGTATATTCGTGTATACATCATGTATACTACCTTATTTTGGCTTTTTAGGACCTGAAAGTTCAATTTCCAGCTCCTTTTTTAAACCTTTGGGAGCCTGTATTTCAGCTTTTGCTGGCTGACTCGATGGACAAGAGCATTGGGCCTTCTTTGGAGCAACGAACTGAGACGACGACTGAGGAGAGAGCTTTCCAACACCACTGATGAACCTTGGGAGTTTCAACGAAGCTCTGTTGAAAGCTTCTTATGAAAAGGACACAAGCCTAAGGGAATTTCTACTTTCAAACCTTCACCGTTAAAATGCTATATTCAGATTAGACTTTCAGCTTTTCTCATGTATGTCTATTTTCATATGCATTTCTTGTGTTCTCTGTATTTTTTTTTTTTCTCCTTTAAACAATGAAAGAAGAGAAATATATAGAAGAAAATTGAGGGGGAAAGAAGGTGGGATTTTAATTCAAAATTCAAATTCTCTTCAAGATAAGGAATATGCCAGTTTGAATCTCTACCAAATTGTACAATTCTCAACGGATTCAAAGAGGGGGCCATCGATTTAAAGAGCAAGGACGCTCGAGGCATGGGATTTCGACACCTCACCATTCTCGCAATAATCTTCGTACAACAGAATAAGGAAGGACAAGGGAGAAGGGATTGATTCAGGTCAATCGGAGTGGGCTGCTGGGTTGCGAGATTGTTTCTGGGTTTGCCGCTTCAGGTTCGCTCTTCGTTGGAAGAAGAAGAAGAAGAAGAAAGAAAACGTAGGGTCGGGTGGTTCTTTTGGTATTGTTGTACTGTTGTCGGTTGTTTGGAGTGCTGAAATGGGCTTCTTTGTGCTGGGATTAGGCTTTTGTGAGTTGTAAAGAAATGGGAGTGGGCTTGGCTGGATGTAATGGCTGAAAGAATTGGATTGGGTCGTTAGTATTGCTATTATATCCATTTAATTAAAGACTTAGCCAAAGTGAGTTGATTAATAAATTTGGCTCCAACTTAAACAAAACGAATTAATATTAATTAACTATCGAACTTCTTAGTCTTAACGAAATAAAATAATTAACTTAATTATAAACTAATTAATTCAAAAATATAAACTATTACTTAAACCAAACTAATTGACAAAATATTTAACTAAAACTAAAATCTTTTTTTTTTGTTTTTTTGAGACAATTTTGAATATTCGTAAAATATACTAATTATATACATAATTATTTAAAACATATATATTATAAAAAATTATAAAAAGTGACAAAACTATTTAAAATAACTTGAAAAATATTTTGAATTTTATAAAGTTAATTATTTCAAATCGTTTGGAATTTAAGAAGCTCGATGGTTAATATGTATTATGGAGGTCCAAAATTGGGTGTCAACACGAGCGACCCCGGCGTGGCCCGTAATAGGTGAAGAATGAAATTCTTGTAATAGATGAATGCATACTAGGAATCATATGGGATAACTAGTCTTTCTTTGAACAATAATAATCCTTCTCGAAGGACATAATCGGAGTCGACAACAGTCTGGTGCTCAATGCCATGTTTAATGGCAAACAATTATGAATGGGATTGAGTGGCTATTCGAATTTCATCAATCCAGTAAAAAGTTCGAATAGATAAGGCATTTAAAGTCCCTTCAACAGGTCGAGAAAGCACATCAGCAACCTTGTTAAGCTTCCCAGGGAGATACACAATATGAAAATCAAATCCAACCAACTTCTCTAACCATTGTTATTGCTCAGGCGTCTGAATAACTTGATCAGTCAGATTTTTGAGTGATTGTTGGTCAATAACAATTGTGAAACGTCGTCCTAGTAAATACTGCCGCCATTTACCAACTGCTTCAGTAATGGCATACATCTCACGATGGTAGGTTGAAGCTTTTTGCATTCTAGGGCACAACTTCTGGCTATAAAATGCAATAGGATGGCCTCTCTGAGACAAGATGCCCAAAGCATCAGCCTCCACGTGAAATTCCTGTGTGAAGTCTGGTAACATCAAGACTGGAGTGCAACTCAGCTTGTTCTTCAAAGTCTCAAATGCCAGCTGTGCGGCATCTCCCCACATGAAAGGCACCTTTTTGAGTAAATCAGTCAAAGGACTAGCAATTGTGGCATAGTTCTTAATGAAGCGCCTATAGTAACCAGCGAGCCCTAAGAAACTCCGTACCCTCTTAACATTTGTTGGAATTGGCCACTGCTGAATAGCTGATATTTTAGAAGGGTCAACTGCTAACCCTTTGTTGGAAATGACATGACCAAGATAGTCAATTTGAGGCTGCCCAAATAAGCATTTAGAACGTTTAGCCACGAATTTGTGCTCACGAAGAATCTGGAGAACTTGAGTGAGGTGTTGCAAATGATGTCCCCAAGACTGACTATAAACCAAGATATCATCAAAGAATATCAAAACACAGCGATGAAGTAATGGCCAAAAAATCAAATTCATTGTAGCTTGAAATGTAGAAGGAGCATTAGACAAGCCAAATGGCATCACAAGAAATTCATAATGTCCTTCATGAGTGCGAAAAATCATTTTTGCCACATCCTCGGGACGAACACGTATCTCATGGTAACCAGAGAGCAAATCCAGCTTAGAAAAAAAAATTGCACCATGTAATTCATCAAAAAGTTTGTCAATAGTTGGAATAGGGAATCGACCTCTCATAGTAATAATGTTCAAGGCACGATAGTCCACACAAAATCGCCATGTGCCATCTTTCTTTCGGACTAATAAAATAGGTGAGGAAATAGGACTGGTGCTAGGCCGAATTATTCCATCAGTGAGCATATTAGCAACCAATTGTTCCATGATGGTCTTCTAAAAATAGGGATACCTGTAGGGTTTAACATTAACAGGCCTTGACCCTGTGTAACATCCGGCAATATGAAATAATTGAAGAGGCTTAGAATTGGAAATTTTCATTTTTGGAAAGAATTTTAAAGTTTTGGAAATTTTGGCTAAGTATGGAAAATGTGAATTTTTGGCCAACTTTGAACAGCCATAAATTCTAGCTCAGGATGAGTTAGGTGGAATTCCAGTTATGGTTGCAAAGTTCGTGGAACGATCTTTCCAACGCCACTGAGTTTGCTCGATTCCGAGTTCGTATGAGTGAGATATGCCCTTTGAAAGTTGGGCAGTTGACAAGGA